>JAHWFP010104849.1:29648-40002 GCA_023313725.1 Lithobius niger | reverse complement strand
GAGTGAGACGACGCGGAATGAGCGAGCGAAGCGAGCGACTCCGCTAGTCTTCTTTGTTTAACTTGTAAACTTTCCTAAAATAACAGAACAAACAAGTTGCCGATTACGCAGTTTCCATTAAAAGTGAAGCCATGCCTTAGTCTTTGACGGACGGAGTCGATACAGTGCCGTAACAAGATGGGCGGGGGTAAGGGGAGGTGAGCTTCCCGGGAGCGCGACTCTTTGGTGACGACATAATTGTAGCTAAGCTAGAACTATGTCATAAAAAGTCTTCCAGCTAGCATCAAATGGAATAAAACTAATTGTTTAGGGTTCTGTCATTGAAGCTCACCAAACATCAGTAAACTTCATTGTGCAGTGGTTTAAAAACGCCACTGAAAATGTATAAAAATGCGTGTCAATTAAGTCATCGAATAATTCTCGGTTGAAAATCGTGTATAAGAAGCCATTCCGTATAAGGCACGCAACCAGTGCTTAGGTAACAAAGCAACCAAAAGCATTTTGCGGAAATGAAGAAATTGCTTCTTTCATCTTACAGAAATCTTACGCCAAATAAATAAATTGCCGTACTGTATCGTATACGATACCAGGTAATACTGTTAGACACTGTAACGGATTTGACGACGTTTAAGCAAGGAGGACTAGGTAGAAGCGTGGGTTTAGAAATTCCATGTAAATATGGTCACATTTCATTACACTGATACATTTATTAGGACGTGAGGAGGAAAGGGGGGGAGGAGGAGGAGGAGGAGGTGCAGCCACACCTTCTTGGATTCGGGTACCGAGTGGGCAAGTTGCAGATCTGAGTCAAAACTTATCATATTATCTTTATTCCTCCAAGTTATTCGCCATCATGCTTGTGATGTCACGGGCTTAATAAGTTATAGGCCAAGTTATATACCGTGCGATAAATACGTATATTTCCTATAATCGAGTTACTTTAGGCTTTCGTGAATGGCGATGACTGCTGTGCCGGAGGCAGAATTATTTTTTTAAAAGGACAATCAAAAGGTGAAAAAAAAATGAAGAAATCTTTTTCTCAGTTTTATCCCAAACAAGTAAGTCTAGAGGTATTATTGTAAAAAACTTTCACATTTTAAAGCAAAAACATGCTCCAGTTTAAAAAAAAAAAGTGGACCGTCGAAAGATGAAAGAAATGGCGAAACCTTTTACCTCAGTTTTGTCCAAAACAACTTGAGGCATTATTGGAGAAAGAAAAGCCTCCACATTTGAAATCAACATGCTCCAAATTATATTTTTTTCCCTTGATTCAACAGATCTTAGGGTAATTTTTGCCCTCATTTTGTGGCCTTTGGGTCGCTTTTGTCCTTTAATCTAGGATCTTATGGACTCTTATCGTCAAATGTTGGACCTTCGAAATTTTTTTTAACAAGTTGAATTTAGAAAATATAGTTGTTTCTGCATTAATACAAATTCAAAGTAGTGGCGATAGGTTATCAGAAAAAGGACTACCAAAAAATCAAACAGCTAACTTAATTTTTCTAACTCAGTTTTTAATTTTGCCAACTGTACCCGGTTTTCATGAAGTACGGCGTTTAGTTCACGTTTCTGTTTTAAATCAACTAATAAATCAAATAGGCAACAGTGCATAATTATTAAGATTTTATTTGATGTCACAACTTCAGACAGCGATAACTTGACAGAAGTCCTTACTAAGTTTTGTTTTTTGCAGAGTTTGTTGATGTTTCTTCTTTAACTAAGAAACGTTTTAAATCCTGACAGTGATGTTGTGTTTGGTTTATTAATGAATGTAACAGTAATTTTTCTACCCTCCTAAAATACCAGTTAAGAGTTTCTCCTCACTGAAACCCCTTCTGAGCAGCACTTATAGCTGGAAGTAAAATAGCCAACTCAATTTTAGTTTTGCCAACTGTGTACGATTTTCGCAAAGTTTGTTATCACTTTACACGACTTCAAACCCAGTGGGGATACAGTTTTGTGCATATTTATTTTTATTTTCTACATTATCTGTGATACTTTTAAGTCATGGTCGTGACATAGCAAACAAAACGGCCAAGTCAGTTTCAATTTCGCCAACTGCGTAAATTTTCGCGGAGCTTCTTTTTCCCTACTCGTTACGGCCAAGCTATGATCTCACATCTCTTACTAGTCGCGTGGATGTGAGGAGAGCTGCACGGAAGCAACCAGAAACCATCAGGGGCAGCGTTTAAGTTACTCCCATGCTACACAGAAGTGTTGCGAAAAGTGATGAAAAAAACAGTATTTTAAACTTTACTTTCAAACTGACCGAATGAAAATAATTAACCAGTACTCGCGGAAACGGGAATTTGCAGTGAAAAATTTATCCGAGTTTGCCAACTCGACAACTCGAATTTGCCAACTATGTGTGTCCTGGATGGGTCGGGGGGGGGGGGCCCCCCCAAAACCCCCCCCCCCCCATCCCCCTAGTCGCTACGGCCCTGTTCGTGAATCTTCACAACATGTTGAATTTGTTGGGCGAAGCTGCTAAAGCAAATAATTACGTTTTGGTTAATGCTTTGTGTATATCGATTACACATATGCGGCTTGCCTGCGGTACAGTGGGCCTCCTATTGGCTGCAGCTCGCGCGTACCGCTAACGGTGCGCTTCAAATATGAAATTTTCCATCGCGATCAAAGCACGCTTTGAACTGGGCTTCGGCCTGGCGCTTGACGCGTTGCCTGGCAACGAGTGACGTTGCGGCATGAAGCCAAGCTCGCAACACTCCTAAAGTTTTAGTGAGTATCCGCTTTGCATAAGGCTCTAATCGGTCTCATAAGAGAAGTGAAATCGAAGCCAATGGAATGTACAGTACTGGAAGTAAGACTATTGTATGCGTCAGTGTCTTTCATATCTTTTCCATACACGCTCTTGATATTTGTAGAAGTAACTCTGATATAATGAAAGAGGCTTCAAATAATTCACTCACCACCCCCAAGGTCTCTACGCGGGAGAAACGACAGCACAAAACAACCAAGGGCACTAAGACATCAGATGCAAGCTGGTTTGCACCAGTACAATACGGATGAAAATGTAAGATTCCATGCCCGATCCGCGAATAGTAGTAAGAGTTGTTGCCCAGACTATGCTCGTTATATTGCTCTGAATTCTAGTCCTCGCAATGGTAAAAAAAAACCAATTTATCCACTGAAAGGTTACTAGGCTACACTCGGCCCTCGAAAACGCACGAGATTGAGTACATTCAAATGATGGGACACATTTTCCAAGTGTCCCACCAAATTATTGCATGTTACGTACCAAAAATCATGTTAGCCCCCAACATTATGACGAAAATTTAGAAAAATTTAAAAAAATTTCAAATAATATTTTCAAAGCCTAAGACTATTTTTCTTCATGGTATATAAAGGGAAATATTCTGTATATTCGTTATGAATTGTCATCCGTTCTGTGTAACAATAATTCTAAATTATATAGTGCGGCATACTTATTTACTGATTGTACAGCACATTTTTGACAGAAATCGATACACTCCAGGCCTGTTTTCAATGAGAAACACGAACTAGGAGGCTACTTCTGTTTTCGTCAAGGTCATGACATTTTCCGCAGTCATAACATAGAAACACGTCAGGCTACTTCTCAATAGGAAAAAAAACTCACCAAATGCCAAATGTCAATTCCAGTTTGCCGACACCAAACCACCGTCTAAACTAGGAAAGAACTGGAAATCAGAACAGAAAAAAAAAGTAAAAAGACTTTCATTGAAATGATTTCCCCACCCCAAAATCCATTTTAGCTCATCTTCTTCCTAAAAATCCTTTCATCTCCCCACTTCACCCCCCCCCCCAACTTTTTTCTTGTACTGATTTTCCAATTTTCCGAATTCTACTTTTCTGGTGACCTCCTGAAAATGAGCAAAATGAACTTGCCTACTGGTCACTTTCTATTACGTAATAAAAACACCAAAACCTATCTTAGGCCATTTAATCAAAAGGGTTGTCTTCTGATAGCCTAAAAGGTACAGCACAGCACACTTGTCAGTCTTGGCCCAGGCGATGGGTTAAGTCCACCTAAAAGACTTATTTGGGCAGAAGAACTTATTTTAGAGTCACTTGACTCAAGTAGACTCCTGTCTCTGGACTGTGGATTTCATTTGAGGATCTTTTTGCTAGAGACCCAAGTTGGTCACAAAACCTTTGGCTGACAGAGTCCCAGACTAAACCGTTCCTGGGTCATGATTCCTGCCAATTCTCACAGCCTTCCACATACTAATAGACTGAATTCTATTGGAAATAGTCTGAGATGAAGGAGCCAACTCTTTCAAGAGTTGTTCACAGTCCGACTCAATTCAGAGTAATGCTATTTAATGGCGTTCAAGGACTCAAAACAAACATCAGTTCTTCATTCGACCTCTGGGATAAACTGGCATAAGAAGCAGAAGAAGAAAACCCAAGTCCAAGGCCGTGTAAGCAAAGCCTTCTGCTACTCTTGTAAATAAGGTGGGGGCCAAACGAGTTAGAATGACCAAGTATACTATTTGCCAAAAGATGGTTTATGGACTTTTATTCAGATTCAGTGAATGTAATTGCTCATGTCCGCTTATCACAATCAATTGTCCATTTACCGACAAATAAAATATTTTATTTACCAGAACAGTGGCTTTATGTCATGTAGAGCTCTATCCGGAAACCCCACTGAGATTAATTAAGCAATCCAGTTATAAGAGAGTTATTAAGAAAGTTATCATACTCTTGTCCTACCAATAAGGTGTTATTACCAATAAGTTATTACCAATAATTGTTGTCCTCAGCTTGTCACTGCAACTGCCAAGAATCCGTACATGCATTCATACCTCTTCATTATTTGATTTTTTTTTTTAAATGACTGCACTACACATATTAATACTGAATTATTAATATCCAGTATAACCTGTCCTTAAAACCTCCATCTGTGTATCACGTATACGTAATTTTTTTTGTTGGCCTTGTCGTATACGCAAACGTTATTGTGTGGTTGTTAAAAAAAAAATTCGGCATTTACTTCGTTTCATCGGTGGAATTTACTAATGAAAAACTTCATTCAATTTGGAAAGTCGCCAAATGAAAAGGACTGAAAAATATGTCTGCTTATGTATTGTAAGGCTCCACGCAATTTTTACATGTTAAATAAAGCAACGAAATATTTGTTGTTTCTTGTTGTTGTTGTTAGGAATTTATTTCTGTTAAGCCTACCGTCCATTCGATTGAAAGGATTATCTCCATTTCTTTAGAATACTAGATGTTCTCCAGCTGCAGTGCCCAAATCTTACGGTATTTTTTTCAGAAAAAATGAACGACTGGAAATAAGTTACAGTCCAAATCCATCTACCGTGTATTAGCACGACAGACGAGATTGACACTTCTTATTGTATGCATGTAATGTATATAATGGTTTGTAAAATAGTTTGTAAAATGTAAAATAGTATGTAATAGTTTGGCACTCGGATACCCGGGAATACACTTGTCCAGTTTCGATTTTTAGAAAAGTACAGTCTGTACAGCTATATCTATAAAACAGGTTAAAACATCTTTGAATGAAATGTTAAACGTAAGGCCATGAGTTTCCCAATTCCAGAAAGTTTCCATATAAGCTGGGAATTATAAGACCACAGACAATTAAAATTACAGCACGATTCAATGCTTGAAGAAAACATGCAAGACCTTCAAACATTGGTTCGTGCCTTAATTATAGTATATGAATTGTTAGTGGTCTTATATTACCTATAACTTGTACAGAAACATTTTTTTGGAATAGAATACTCGTGGGCTTAATTTTAACATTTCCTTCGACGAAAGTTTTTTTTATTATTTTTTGTTTTGTTTCTTGCATCGATTGTTCTTTTGTATTTTGCGTTTCTCCTATAGAGCAGTGACACGACGTAGTATTATTTTATATAATTCTATGCTGGAGCCTTAATGGGTTAGCTGCAAGGGGCACTGCAGAGAGAAACAGAAGGGCGTCATACTGAAGCCGATGCTGTGAAGAGTGATTTCTTAGACCTAAAACGCGCGATTTTTGTTATTGGAGAAAACAACGTTATTTTAAGCCTAAGAAATCCGCTCTTCCGGTGTTTTTCCCTCCATTTTTATGTAGTGCACCTTGTAGTTATGCCCTGCAAAACCCATACTGGTGCCAATATGGCGGCAAATGTCACTGCTCTATAGCTGATTCATTTTTAAGAAGAACTATGGGTTTTTGAATGTGTGTTCACAGGTTTAATAGGATAATGCATAAAAACCGAGACATTCCTGAAACAAAGCACGAGGGGATTGTTCTGGAATGCACGAAGTTTCTACTCAGTATCTGATTTAAACGTCGCGCGAGTTACATTTGTTGTTTATGGCATTGTTTTCGTTCTTGTGTGGCAGAAATAAAGTGTCTACACGCGTCTTTCAATGCTTAGCCTTCATTGCTTGATTCCAAATTTCTCCTTCGGTGAACATTGGAATAGAGAAACTCCCCCTTCACCCAACAACGCGGCTATTCGGTAGTTTGTCCGTCGATTTCCAGTATGGCGTCGCCTATACGTACTTTCAAAATTCTGATAGTGAGGATGAGGTAAATGCTTTTTTCTATGGAATCTAGTGAGTTTTCTCCATTTTTTTTCCGAACGAAGTATCTTTGGTTGCAAAAATGTCGTTTGTTTACTGCAGTAACGAACGAATGGTGTTTGTGTGTCTACAGCTTCCAAAACGGGGGCAATAGCTTTTCAAACAGGGCAGTAACGTTTCAGATTCCTTTCGAGTATTAAGAGTAGCCAAGCCATTGTTGTCCAATGTTAGGTTACCAGTCCATTCACAGCGAATTGATGTTTAAACATGCCATCATTACTCAGACATTGTAATGTTGTTTTACACATGCAATGCATACATTTCTGCATACATTGTTTAACTGAACTGGGACTAAAATGAGATGGAATTTTTTAGGTAAATATATTTAAAATAACTAAGATTAACGAAATTCTAGTTTATTTTATGTTTATTTTGATGCACCTTTTGCAACATTGTGACGGCTTGCTGTCTCATGTGTTTGTTGTGGAAAACGTGTATCCCGTTTATGTATTTTTGCACACACTGGCTAACAAACGCTGATTTTTGTTCTCTTCGCTCACTCAGTGAGCACTTCCCCTTACCCGGACTCCATGGACTTTCATACGAATATTCCACCGGACGTCGTCATTTTAATGATGGCTTTGTCGGTTTTTTTTCAAGATTTGACCTAGTTACACCAATCCTTTTATTTCTCATTGTCCACATTGACAGAACCGTTAGCCAGCGGGGAAGGATGGTGGACGGGTGGTGTTTGATTCACCGTTTCCAACAATGGGATAATTTGCGCTGTTATGTGTTTGTTGTGAAAGGCGGGTATGCCGTCTATGTATTTTTGAGCACGCTGGCTAACAAACGCGTTTTGTTTCATTTTAACCGAGTTTCACTAATCTTTTAATTTTAAACAAGTAGAAAGACAGAACCTTTAGCCAGCAGTGTAATATTAAGTTGCATATACGTGAAGCATTGTTTATTCATTGAAAGCTACGTTGTTAGTTTGCGCACACGGGATACCAAACAAAAGCTGGTTTTCATTCGTTTCGCTCACTCAATCAGCGCCTCACCTGACCTGGACTCCATGCACTTTCATATGAATTTCCACCGTAAATAAATAAATACGCCTTTGTTCCATGGGTTCGTGTATGCTATTTTTTTTTCTAGATTCTAGGCAGCAAGTAAAGCGCTTTCAATATTTATGGGAGTTTCACTATTCTTTTAATTTTAATCGTATACAACGATAGGACCTTTAGCCAGCGGTTTGGTATTAAGAAGTATATACCTGAACTGAAGCATCGTTTCATCCATCGTTTCAGTTTATTGGCAACAATCCGTTTTTAGTTCATTGCCAACAATTATTCCGTTTACAATAATCGAATACTGTTATTATTAGACGGGTGGCAGGGTGTTGGTGACAATCAACGCAGCGTTGTTACTCTTATTATTAGACGGGTGACCGACTAGGTCGGGTGGCCGTTTTACAACAATGCAACTCGTTTTTATTAATGTAGATATTTACAATACTCGTGTTGTTTTTCTTAAAACAATATTGTTAACAATTTTGTGCCATATGGTTCACTGTCGCTACTCGCATTTTAACAATGAAGGAAAAGTGTTTTGATGACAGATGGCGGGTTCTATTCCCAGCGTTCATAAAAATTGCATTACAAATGACTGCAATCTTAGCTTCCGTTCACTATATGCATCAAGGATCTAGTTAAAAGGAAGCCAGGTCACTTGTTTGCCCTTGACATGAACACCAGGGCTTTAGTACAAAGGCTAATAATGGTTCGAATCCGGTCATTTCAAGCAAATGAAATATAGGTTTGAAACAAAGGCGTACCGAATTTTTAATTATTTTCGGTGCAAGATTTTATTCTTTCGCTTTGTGTTTAATTTTTGCTATACAATTTAACCTGCTGCTATTTGGTCCATTTATTTATTAATCGGCAAGCTCATATCTATATACTCTGTACTCCTGTCGCAGAGATGTTCAGTTATTGTCATTTCGGCCAGCAGCAAAACGCAAAATGTCAAAACTTGTGCTAAAGAGCAAGCAGGGTAGCTGCAGTTTGGCCGCTATTTTACTGTGTATTTAGCAATTAACAGTGGAAACTTGTTTTATTTGGTGCCACAAATCTGCTTTTCAAAAATTTCAAACAAAACCAGCCATAACCACGAACAATATTTGTAAAAAAGTAACGTGTCATCGTAAGTGGCAATCATTAATGCTGTATACCATTTCTGATGGTTGTATTCGATACTATTTTTGTTGTAAAATAAGTTCTCTTTACAACGAAGAAGTAAATACATCAAAATATGGTACTTTACATATAAAGTCTTAGGACAGAAGGCCACTTTACAGGAAGGCGGATAAAGTTTTGACAAAAATCCTTATAGACAGAGTGTCAAAACTTTACGGCTAAACAAGAAACACAAATCGAACTGTATCTACATAGTTAATGCACCAAAATATGGTTCTTTATACATAAAGGTACTGGAGGCCATTTTACAAGAAGGCGTGTAAAGTCTAGACAAAACATTACATAAACAAGAAACTGAATCAAACTACATCTTCATTGTGATAAAATACAGATGCCAACCTATTTACGTTGCCTTTTGAACTTATATGCCAGACTGCCTGAGCGGGGAGTCGAACCCACGTCCTTTGACACCAAAGGCCGAGGTCCTACCGCTGAGCCATACTGACACGGCCATTTTAACTCTTGTTGAGCTTTCGGCTTTCTGTTTTTAATTCATTTTGATTGTGCACAAGCGACAGTATGTAGAAATATTCCAAAACGCGATTAACTGTAGTTTTATACTGTTCAGTGAAAAAGTTTACATTTTTGTATGCTTTCTCAATCGTCTGGTGAATTCAATGATTTCTTCGTCGATACAGTGTTTTGTACATTGGTTCTTTACGAGGATGTGTTTTAGCAGCAAGCATGTACAACTTATGCTGAAAAAGTTTTCTGTTTATGTAACTTTCCTTAGACAAAGGTTCTTTATATACAGGGTGTTCGGAAATTGGTGTCAAATATTTTGAGGGTCCGCTGTGTGATCAAAGATAAGAAGAAAAAGTCCTATAAACATGGGTCCGGAAATGCACCAGTCTTTAGTTACAGCTCCCCCCAGGTTTGGGGTAAACAGTTCTTAAATACCTCGTAATGATTCACCGTTTCCATTCCAAACTCAGGATATGTGCCATATCATACCTGGTATTTCAGTACTTCATAATACAGTATTGGACAACTTATCAGAGGGAGAGGTAATTTTTTTATGGGGGGGGATCAAACGTGGGGGAAGAGAGGAGTCTTGTACTTTGGTCTTGTACTTTAATGAAACAAATTGTAGAAAAAACACATCGTGTGATTGAAAACCATCGAAAGTAGTACTGTACTTTCTTTCATTACGTGTAAAGACCAAGTAGGTTAAATCGTTTTCCAAGTTTGTGCCCCCCCCCCTCCAAAAAAAAAAACAACTACTGTACGTACATCTCTGTGGGGAGCACCAAACATTATCAATCGGGTATCCTCGCCATTAAAAGTGAGGGATTTAATGTGTTTGTTTTCTACTCTTCAAGCAAAGAAGCTTAAAACGTAAAAGTGGGGGAATCCTTAGAATTCGGATGATCACTTGTTTCATTGGCCGAAGCGGCGAGAACAACATCACTGTACTCAACCCACACATTTGAATTTGGTTGCTTATTTGTTTGTTTGTTTGTTGCCTTTGTTTTCAATCACACAGTAATGTGATACGATGTGTTTTTTCTGGTATGTACAATTTGTTTCATTAAAGTACAAGACCA
>JAHWFP010104849.1:0-20916 GCA_023313725.1 Lithobius niger | reverse complement strand
CCCCCCCCCGCCCCCCCCCCCCCCCCCGCCCCCCCCCCCCCCCACCGACCGGGGGCTTAAATATCAGTTTTGTTTAGGGAAAAAAACGAAGACAGACTTCTGGAGCTAATTTAATTACTTTAATCCGTTTCATTTCTTTGAACATCAATGTTTGTATATCTGTGTATTTATACCTGTGTTTTTTTTTACATTGACATGTGTTGATTTTATTTAGGCAGATTCATCGAAAGTATCTCTTTTCCATTTCCTTTAAAAACTTAATTTTTTTCCATCATTCAATCCATTGTACGTAGTTTGTGAGGAAATTGGGAGAAATGTACGTGTGGCATGTAAAAAGAAGACTGCCACTGTTAGGATACTAAATTGCTTGACCAGGTTCTATGTTCATATCACGTATAACTTACCATACTAGTTCACGGAAAAACGCTTTAGTTTTGGTGACCTTCCGATAAGACCCTGTCATTTCTCGGGCAGATCCCTCACAACCTTTCTTGTACTCGGTACGCTTTAACTATAGGGCCGCTAGCTTTAGCTCTGAAGAGGGCGCGTTACTTTACTAAATTAATTACTACTGGTACTAAAGAGCTTGGGTTAAGGGATGTGGCCTTTCTCAATCTAGCCTCGCGTGACCTTACATACCTACCAAGGCTTTTTCACTAATTGAAAGCTAAAAACCTGAAACTTTCGCGTGAATATTAAAAGGAAGGGAGAACACTTCTTACTACCTATTTGCGTCGTTATTAAGTTTGTTCAAAACTAAACTTGTTAAGGATTGCCGCCGAATTTTCGCTGCTTTAAGTCGTGATGTCAACCGTCTTAGTTAATTCCATTGGGTAATAATTTAAAAAAAAATTAAAATTGGTTAAAAAAGGTATTGTCTTTAGCGTTTAAAATCTTAGTTGATGTATATATAAACTTGGCGTATGATATCACGACTTCAAACGGTTAAGACTGAGAAGGAACCTTTAACAAGTTTTATTTAAAACACATGTAACATATTTTTGTGTTGTTTTGTTTAAAACACTTCACATATATATTTCTACTGTTTTGTGCTTCATTGTTCTCACGAAAATCGTTCCTAATTTTTTTTCCAAGTTCTACGTTATTCACACATATTTTCAAGTAGAAAACGTTAAGTTATGCGACTAATTGTGTTTTCCATGTTGTAAAGTGAGGCCGTATCTACCCATAAAACAAAGTTGTAGCCTTTTCTGTCGCATTGTTATTTTTTCATCACCTGCCCAAAAAACTGCCTGACTTTCTCTGCAGTAAGGACACAAGTGACTATTGGTGGACATGCTCCTACGTACGTTGTGTGGATAAGAAAACTGTCGATGTTGTCGCTTAACCTTGGAGGGCGACTCACTAGCGTGTGTCTTAATAAGAGAACGTACAAGTAGTGTAATTTGGGGTTGCGACAAATTAGCATATTGGCATTCATTCTTGATTACCTTGAGAATTTATCAGTGCAAATTTTTAATAACGGGAAAATGTTTCAGCCTTTCGTTTCCACTCCTTCAACCTCAGTAAAAACAACTCGCCAGGTTCAAGAGTTTAATGCAAAGATAAAACAAATCACCTCAGGATCACACTGTTGTGGCTGGAATTGGGTCGATTGTTGGACCTTTAAGAATGTAAACATTAAACCTACCGGACATAAAAATGCAAGGCACTGTGTTACGCCTTCTCCCTGAAGGTTGAACTTTGGACCATTAAAGGCAATCAAATAGTGGCGAATGTTTTGGACCTCTCCATGTCGAAAAATTGGACCCGTTATTTAAGAGTGCAAATCCTTAAAGGATTCCCTTCCTTTTCCCTGTCCTCCCATTTTACTGCGGTTAAGCAATAATCGACAAAAGTACTCTTCCGATGCAAACGGCATTGGTTAGATAGGTAACAGCTTGGTTTTATGCTCCATGAGAGTATAAAAGCACGGATATCAAATTAGTTAACTATAATAAAATGCGGTGAAAGTGGATTAAAGAGGTGCTTTCATGGCCTTTCTGGCGAGCTTGACTTTCAACCTTCCGTTCCATACAGCTTTCCTTCGTAAGTTGCTATATCCGAGGCCATTAACGCAGCAATCAAAAGGGGGAAGAAGGGCATCTCGCCGGCGTGCTTTCTATTACCAACAACCCCATAACGGTTAACACTTCCCATCCTTTCTTGGAATCGCAACGACACTTTGAAGCTAATATGTGATGTTTCCTCAGAACGCATTAAGTGTATAAGTAGCTTATCTTTGTTCGGTTATTTTACATTCGTTATCCGAAGACCGTTTTTATGCTCAGTTGTGTTTTATTATTCAGCCATTTCCGTACAGCGAGTAAATATTTACATATTTTTTTTGTAGTGCTCTTTTGAATCTATACCGTGGGCACTTGATAAAATCAGTGCATTTTGGTGTTGGAAAAGGGGTGTGAAAATGCTGTTACAACACATGAATACAGCACAAGTCTCCTGGGGCTTTCCCGCGATTTTTCCTGCAGTATAACAGAGTACAAGTTGGCATGGAATTCTTATTAAATTATCTTTGGTTGCTTCTAATAAATTTAACAGTCCAACCCAGCATTGTGGTTTTCTACAATGTGGGTTAAGTAGAAAACCACTAAAACATAATGTTCCGTCTCACCTGCTCAACCTTTAGTAAATTACTAATTACTTCACTATTAATCCGCACAAATATTACTATATGTGATTTCATTTTTTCTTATCTCAGTCTTCCAGTTTTTAACAAAAAGTGCACCACCTTTAATTTTGTTTTATGGCAAAGGAGCACAACTAAGATAGTTTAAAAAAAGAGATCATATTTATAATTGGGATGTTTTTTTCAACTCCTAACGACCTGAGAATTTCTATGTTAAAGCTTTGTCAAATTAATCTTTAGTTAAAGGCGGGTTGTCACAAAACGAAACTTTAGATCATCTAGCGTCATCGAGCGCTATCTATTTCTCTGTAGCGCTTGCTCGCACCAAGCAAAGGAATGAACAAACAAATATCTTTAAACACAACAAACAAGCCACGTGCCTCCTTAATTCTTGATTAAAAATTTGGGACGTCCTCGTGCACCTGGGAGCAGTCTGTAAAGATTAACGATGTTAATGCCACTAGATGGCGCCACGGTAGAATATAAAGAAAATATCCTGACGCCATCTAGTGACGGTAATATCGTTAACCTTTACAAATGCTCGCTGGTGCATGAGGACGTCCCGATTTTTAATTAATTAATTAAGGAGGCACGTGGCTTGTTGCTGCGTTTAAAGGTATTGCTTTGTGCATTCTTTTGCGTGCTGCGAGAGAGAACTCAATAGGGCTGGATGCTGCACATGTTAATTTGGTGGCAGCCCACCTTTTATTGTAATATTAAATTTACTCTGTTCTTTTGGTTAGGTAGAATGTGTTTCATGTTACCGTGAGCATAGTACTCTTCCAAAGGAGTCCTCTATCCCGTTCAACATCCTCCCTTTCTTCCTAACACTGAACCAAGAAAAACGCAGCTTATCCCTTTAAGGAACGTACACACTTTTTGACTTTTTTGAAAGACTCTTGCTGGATTCGAACCGCCGTCCGCTTGGTTTCGAGACCAGGACGCTGACCACTGCTCGCTTTGCTCGGGGTTCCCGGGGCTCCCTCACAAAGCTCACGGTGTGCCTGACGGACAGACACTTGCCAACACCGGATTTGCTGATTTGACCTGCTTCGCCCACGCACCGCTAAAAAGAAATATCGTAGGAAATGCAGTAAAGTGAAATCAGTTAACCTAGCGAGTGAATTTTACTTCAATTTCAAAAGTCCATGTAGTAAGCTAACTATGCTTCGACTAGGCTACTGGTAAAGCAACACGCAATCTCAAGGCGCGCAATAAGGTCAACTGAGCGCAACAAATTCCGTACCGTTTACAGTACGAACATTTAAACGTTTAGTTGTAAAGTAACAAAAAAAAAAAACATAAAAAAAAAATTTGGACTAACTTTTTGGATTCAACATTTCAGTCTGAAAAAGTGGTTCTCTTTGCAAAATTACAAATTAAAACATTAAGAAAAAATTACAATTTCTCTTTGGTAGAGTCGCGATGCCCCAAGTAAAAGTAGGAGTTTTATGCGCCGCATCATGACTACACTGAAGAAACGTTGGAAATTCATCGAAGGTTTTTTCCAAAAATTTCTAAAACAGGACTCACTATTTTCGGACAATGGCCGTGGATTTTGGATCCAGAAAACTGGTCAATATTTTATTTAAAGATGCTTCCTTAGATATTGGGTTTGCTGTGTTATTAAGTTTTGAAACATTAGCGTAAACGTATGCAAATGTTGCAAAGGCATTAATTTTGTCGTAATCCCCCCCCCCCCCCCCCCCACCGGTGTGCGAACGGTTTTGCTACAATCACTGCTACAGGGCCTATTTACGGTGGGATACACGAAAAGAGTGAGAGGGTGATGTGTGCTTTTAATTCCAGTGAATTAATAAAAAAAACACTGAATCGTTAAATACTGTGACAAGAGATAAATAGTCCTGAAACAAAAAATTAAAAAATTTAATATTAACACAAAGACATTACAAAGCCGTACAACCGTTACCTTCTTCAGCCAGTTGTTGTAACTCATTACTTGGAATGAATGCAATGTATAACGTGTGTGTGCAGTGGCAACCCGGACCACTGCAGTGTGACTGAGTTGCGCTAATGACCTAGCTGTCGACACTCCATTAAGCCTCGACCCCTCCCCATTTCTTAGAGACGTTTAGATATTCTTCTAGCTCCATACACCGTGCTCTTACAATGGAAAATTACAAGAATGGCCTTCTTGCATCTCGAGTAGCTTTATGTCTGTAATGTTACAGCACGCATCTGCATCAACATTTATAAATGAAGGTGACTGTACGTCCTCGGATGCGACAATAAGCACTCCTTGATTTCGCCTCGGAGATACGAATACTGTGTCCATTGTTTCGAACAGTGGTGATAACTCACTACGAGGCTCTTCCTAGAGACTTAATGCCCTTTTCGGCGAAGGAAAGCCCAACTGAAACAATACGCAACAATGTAAAAACCCATTGTTGCCGGGAAAGCCCGCACTTTCATCTGATAGGGAATGCCCGGGTTTGAAAAACAGCTTATTTTAACAAAACAAAACAAAAAACACGTTTGAAGTAGCAAAGCACTACATTACAATGCCGTTACATTTACAAAAGATTACGTAATGATTGTAAAATGGTTACAGTTTTTATTCACCAAATGTTTGACGGGGTTTTCATTTGTAACACTCCGGCTTGATACATTTGCTACGACGTTCAAAATACCGATAATATTTGCTTGCATACCACGGCTACTTTTCTTGTACTGTTGTAAGGATTTCAAGTTAAGGTGGCCAGTTGTTTGCACAATGAGCTGCTCTTCTACGTTGAGTTTTAATAATAAATAATAATAAATAAAGTTCGTTGCGAAGCAACGAGCTAGACGACGATCAATGATCACTAATAGTCAGCCTAAAGAAAAAAAGGAAATGAAATCAGAGCAGGAAAAAGCTCGGCCGATAAATAAAAGACCGATTGTCAATATAAATACGTGTTATAAAAGTTTCTTTTGAGAAAACATATTAAGTCGACTGTATGAAGAGATTTTCTGAGACATTAATTAGGTCATTTGGCAGCGCGTTCCAAGCACGAACCGCTCTCACTGCGGAGAAATTTGATCTACATGCCAATCTCGATCTGGGCACAAGTTTAAGATTGTGTCCTCTAGTCCAAATGATCCCGGTCAGTTATCCCGCTTTTAATTTTCAGAAGAAACTTAGTCGCAAAAACGAGATATAGCAACCCCATAAAAATGTGTGTTCCTATGACCTTGTTGATTTTCTGTCCCCTGGAACAGCCTCGTAGTGTTTTATCCTTGATTCCACAAATTAACCGTATTTGAAGTGGTGATAACTATTTCTTACCCTCCCGTCCTGTGAACCTGGGACATGCAGTTCGTTACTTCTAAACAGCGATGTATCTGCCTTTCACATTTAGTAATGTTGCACTCTTTGTCCCACTGAACTACTGAATACTCATCGCGTTCGCCGTTAAGCATATGGGGCCGCCGCTCCTCACATTCCCCTTCTGTGGGATCCCTGTGCTGGCTTCTACCCTGGCCACTTAAAATTAATTGTATTTGTGCAACTCTTTCATAGTTGGACCATTGTTGCAGCAGTAGATTTATATCATAAAGACACACTGCTACAGTAATGAAACCGTTGTCTTACTACTGGTAATAACCACTGCTAGGCGTAGAATTCTTACTTGCGTAAGTAAGAAAACGAAGGTATTTGGTTCTTAAAATTCCTCCAATATTAACATTTACGCATCCCAAATCGCACCTAAAGGTATGAAATATAAAGAAATATTAAAGTATTTCACCATTTAAAGTGACAACTTTTTATTTTTAATATGACTAACATTTTTAAGGAAACAGTTCAATGAAAAATACAAACGATTTCTTTTAGTACTGGTTTGCGCAGTAAATGTTAGGCGTCTTCCATTTTCTAACACCTTCACAGATTTATAGGTATTTTAGAAAAACTTAGAAAAAAATTTCTCCATCTTTTACATAAAATCATAGTTGCACTTAATGCGCACCAGGGGGGCGGGGGATTGGGGCCAGTGCCCCTTATTTCAAAACCCGCAGTTAACAGTAAAATATTTTAAAAATAAACAAATAATGCATCTATTGCAGCTGAAGAACGACCCGAAGGTAACATTTAAATTTGATTAAAATGAACAAATGAAGCATTTATTACAGTCGCCGTGTAATATGATTGAAGGCCTCCCTCCACCAAAACTAAAACTATTAATATCTTCGTTTCTATTCAATATATTTCGACCAAACTTGGCCAGATAGTGGATAAGTATGGAAGGTATATTTATAGCAAAAATTATGCAATTCTGTGCAAGAGTAAAAGTAGGGATCCACACGTAAATTTGAAAACGGTTCACTTCTTGTTATTGTGGTTCTTGTTCTTGTTCTTCTGTGACACCGTTTCAAAAAAAACTACTGCACCTACCTAAAATCTGAAACATGATCTAGGCCAGAGATTTCCTTAGCCTTCATCCTCACAGAGACCACTTTTCCAATTGGTAGAGCCATTCCGGAGTTAGGGGAGTATATATATATATGCTTTTACTGGGGTCATAGCCCAAGGCTGTACGCCATACCTAAAGTAATATTACAAACAAAAACGTCAAGTGTGCAGTAAGGTTTAGTCCACGTGAAACCTTATTGCTGTCTTCACGTGTTTTACTTTAAAACACGATAGGTCTGATTGGTTCATTCTACTTAGCTAAAAGACATTGCTGAAAAATCGTAAAAGCCATACTTTTAGTGAGCTTAGTACAGACCTACAGATTAAGTAATTCAGGGTTCGTGCGACTAAAACCTGGAAATGTCGTTGAAAATAAAAATGAAATACCAATTTTGAAGTCTTGAATATAAAATCTTGAAAAGTGGTGTATGTATCAATAGGATGAATGGAAAGGATACGATATGACTAGAATAAAGCTGAAAATTGTAGCCCCGAAAGTAAGCGAGTGTGTAGCCTATATTATACACTGTATTATTCTTACAATAATTTTGAAAGTTATGAAATGATTTTAATTTTATTTACGTGTCTAATGGTTGAATACGTCAGTAAGGTTTCACGTGAACTAAACATTACAGGAACACTGCGGTATGTGAAAACTTACAGGAAAATTTATTTGTGTTACTTTGCTGTTTTGACTTCGGATCAGTTAAACCTCACCTTAAACATCAAACGAGCTCGTTTTTGTTTTCTAATTCTTGATACTTTGACATACCAAGTTGGTTTTCTGTACTCGTTGCAAATGCACTGAATTTCACTTACTTCGCTCGCTCATTCAGTGCAAGTATTTCTTTTGGAAGTTGGTTTGTCCGCAGCTCTCTTTCAGCGGCTTTGTGCTTTATTTGTAATATAGGACGGCAAGCCAAATGGGCAACGGACATTTTAGCTTTAACACGGGAGAGTGACGTGAAATCATTATACTTTTACTTTTAATTCGTTACATGAGCCTATGGATCACAAGTCATATGCTCGACGCTAAGAGCCTAACCTAAACCTTAACCCATAACCTATCCAACTCAGTTATGCAAAGAAACCCTTGTATCGCACATTTTACATTACAGTTTACCCTGTGCCTCAAACCTAACTTCAAGTATATTCTCTTCAGTCACCCTGAGTCACTTTTGAGTCCGGCCAAACCTTCCCATCTGTTTACAAAATCTCACTATCTGCCGCAGAGCGGATAATGTCTTGGCGTTGTGCGAGGAGCCGCCCAGAATTTCTCTCAATCAATTCGTAATAAAGATAATGTTTCCTCTCACGTGCGGGTGAATTGTAGGCTCATCAGCATTGTTATCATTACTTTATCGTCAGTCTACGCTTTGCGTCTGGCGTCTGGCGTCTGGCGTCTGGCTGATTGGCATTGTTGCATAAAAACAATGCTTAAAACAATGTTAAACAATAAAACGTATCTTTCAGGTCCCCGTAACTCCGGAACGGGACAAACAATTGAAATTTCTATTTCTTTAAAGGGTACATATCCGGAAGTATATCTTTCAATAAGCTGAAAAACCAACTTTCTAGGACAAATAGTCTAGTCTGTAGAGACCATTGTGTAAACGTGTCCAAAGAAGTCCACCACCGTATACGACAAATATGAAACTCACGATTCCAGCTTAAGTCCAGGTCTCCAATGTGACAAATCGGAAATTAATAAAAGTTCGTACATGTGCCACAATGCAGTCCCACAGTGCTCACATACCAAATTTCAGTGGGAAATGTTGAAGGACGGCGGAGAACTTAAGCATCGAAATTTCAGCTTTAACATGGGAGACTGAGGTCAAACCTTATAGTAAAGACTACCGCCTTTACTAATATTCATTTCAGTTTTTAGTCGACATTACTGTATGTCATAAAAAAGGTACACGGATTACAAACAAAAACGTCAAGTGTGCCGTAAGAGAATTATATAATTGAAATGTCACTACTTGTTAAAATGTACACAGATAAAATTGGGTGATTTTTAATTTAATTAATCAAATGTACAATTCAGAAAATTGCATCTGTTTAAGTGCTGTTGTCCTTTACAAATCATATATTTAAAAACGTAAAGTGCAACAGCACTTAAAACGGAAGCATTTTCTGAATTGTATATTTGATTACTTAAATTAAAAATCATCCAATTTTATCTGTGTACATTTTAACAAGTAAAGTTAAATTTCAATCATATAACCTTTGTTTTTAGAAACACTTGACGTTTTTGTGTGAAATTGAGTTTTACCAACAGAGTTGGAGCTAAGAGCATTCCCGCCAAGAATGGCTCGTAATGCTTTCACAACAATGGTTCAGTTACCAACAATGCAAATTATCATTGTTATATGTTCGACGATGGTTCGATGGGCCTTAGGGCTTCGTCGGGCAGATGACCGGGTGCGGTTAACGCTCGCTAAAATCCTTTGACCCTTTTTTTTTTTGGTTCGATGGTTTTAAGTAGTTTTAGAGAGAGCTCATGGTGTATTAAGCCGTTACGCTCTGTAAATAAAATAAGAAATAAGAATGGTTCGGCAACAATGCAGTAATGCTTTCGCTTTATTAACGTAACAGAGAAAGTCTTACCACATTGTTACCGAACGCCATATCTAACTGATACGAAAATGATTGGTTTTTTTTTTTGGTGCTACAGAAGTTGGCACATGTTAGCATAGTCTATGTAAAACGGTTTATGAATAGATCGGTTTCTTTTTTCAGTTGTTCAATGTTATATTTATCCCTTTGCTTTTTATCGCGAAGCCTAATTTTTAAATCTTTCGTTTTTCTTAAATGTTTTTCAGATCAAAGTCCGTCCACATTAAGTTTTTTTTCGTGCTACTGAAAAACATGAAAGATAAAGCCCGAGAGAGAACTCGCCCGAAGATCTGGTGGGGGAAAAAAAATCACTTAAAAATTTCTTCAATAATGACTTCAGCGCCATTACACCCTCGTTCTTTACAAAAGCTGTCTGAACCAATTGTCGAGTTGAATTTTTTCTTCTTTTATTTTTCTTCTTTCTCCGCTAGTGGTTCGCTATCTGGTCTTCCTTTTTATGCATGGATGATATCATCAGTGGACCCATACATTACACACCCGTGTTCTATACTAAACGTGTGAGTTGAAAATAGTTTAGGATGGCGAGCGGGGGAGGGGAAGGCAGTTGAAAACCCGAGTAAGAAGAGAGGAAGACCCAGATGGCCTGGGGAATTCTAATTCTGGCAAAGAATGCGAAAGTTTGGGCACATTAGACTTGAATAAAGTAGAAAAGAATTTGGGACCATTTCTTTCTTTTCTTGCCGGTCGGTGGTGATGATGATCACCCAGGAGGCTGAACGCGAGAAAGGTCTAATTGCTTCATGTCTACTCCTGTAAGATGGCATTGCGTTTTTAGCACAGCCGGAGCCTGGTGAGACCCAAGAAAACCAAGGCATTGGGATTGGAGCTGGAAAGGCTGAGATGAGCAGGCCAAGTCTATTGTCAACAAATACAATATTAATACAACGTCGAATGCAGTCAGGGCGCGGGTGAAATGGAACGCTAATCCATAATGCATGGTACAACCCGACCATCGCTGCACGGTGTTTCCGTCTGAGTCGGGAGGAGCGCATCTCACCATGGCGACCTCCAGCTCCGCAAGCTCCACCTTCATTCGGCCACGGTTGGGTGATTTAAAAGAGACGGCGGAACAAAATATCTTTCTTCCTGATGACTGATTGCGCCGGAATCATCATGACAAAAAGGAACAGACCGTTCCACTAAATTATTCGTAATGTCTTTTTAAACGTGATTCGGTTGTGATTGTCGTGTCACTTTGAGAGACTTGTCACTTTTTACGCCACAAATGCAGGGGAAAGCTCGGTTTACCCAAAGTAAAAGTGACACGGTCGAATTTCTTGACTTAGAAGCCAGTAAAGACTCGGTGCGAAGCGAAGCAGTGGGGCTTCTCGTCCTGTCCTGGTTTAAATCTGTCTTGTCTTTAACAACGTTAACATTTGAACCCGCTATCCTATTTTTTATTTTTTTATTCTCCGCTAAATTCTACGTCCCATTTGTGGAAATAAATGAAACGAATCCGATGGTTCGGCACACATACTTTGGTTGATGTTGATAATTAAAATTCCTCAAAGTCAAAACGCAGCACCAAATTTGTTCAAGTCTATGGCAAAAACTTGCAATAACTTGCGCGTATTCGGCAACCTTTCTTAGTTGTTTTTTTCATTCTACAGCCAAAGAGACTTGCTCCTTCACACTACCACATTTCTACTCTCTGTACTCTCTAACGGCTAGAGAGTAGAAGTGTGGTAGTGTGAAGGCGCAAGTCTCTTTGACTGTAGCATGAAAAAAAACAAGAAAAGTTGCCGAAAATTCGCAAGTTATTGCAAGTTTTTGCTATAGATTTAAACAATTTTGGTGTTACGTTTTGACTATGAGAAATTTGAATTGTGGAATTAAGTTCTTAAATCAATAAAATTTGCACGGGTTTCGGGGATTTTGACTCTGAAATATCACCATTAACCAGACAATAACCTAAGAGTCGTTAATGATGACATGTACTTTCCAGTGCTGCAACTTTCGAACCATTTTCTAAGTTACACATGCAAAGTCAGTAATAGATTCATTAACTTCATAGTACTTCTGACTATTTAATATGTAATAATTTTAAACAGACTTTATTCTATACCTTATTGTAATCACTAAAACAAACAGTATGGCGAAAAAAGAATTTAGTGACAAGTATAATCTCAGGCAATAGTTTTTTTTAAGTTTTTTTTTCGACATCCATTATGAAAGGAATTTTCAATTTGGGCATTGAAATGGTCCTCAACCAGAAATGGTCCCCTAAGAATATAACTATGCTACTTTTTTCTCCTGTAGTGACAGTCAACTTAAACAACTGATATACACGGTTTTTCCTCCAGAAAATATATTGTTAATTCGGAAAATTCACTACACACTGCATGACCCTACTACAAACGGAAAAATTTTTGTGACTCAGCGCAGAATGCAGATATCCCATTTCATAAATAATTTCGCAATGGTGATATATAGTTTCAGTGTTGTACGCAGTTGGTTTCAGTCTTGTATACAGTTGGTTTCAGTGTTGTATACAGTGTGTTCAACAAAAAACTGACGACCCAAGATTTTCTTAAGTCCAACTTTTCTAGTTAGGATCCCTCAGAACCAGGAGAGGACAGAAATCTCCTTTTCATTAGATTTAATTTCTGTCCTATCCTGGTTCTGAGGGGTGCTAACCAGAAAAGTTGGACCTAGAAAATCTTGGGTCGTCAGTTTTTTTTTGGACCACCTGGTATAGTTGGTTTCAGTGTTGTAGAGAGTTGAGCTGAGGCCAGGATTGAACCCAAAACTCCTCATATTAGCATATAAAGTTTAATTTTCGGGTTTTTGTGGCTTATATACCAGCTGCGAAAATTCTACACGTATTCTTGTTCCTGCTCGTTCCATATACTTGGGGACCCAGTTCATAGATGTAATTTCGCAATGATTATGGTTTCTGCGTTGTACACACTTGGTTTCAGTGTTGTATGTAGTTGGTTTCAGTGTTGTAGAGAGTTGAGCTGAGGCCAGGATTAAACCCGAAACTCTTCATATTAGCATATAAAGTTTAATTTTCGGGTTTTTGTGGCTTATTGCTGGCTGCTGAAATTCGACACTTATTCTTGATTCCTGCTCGTTCCATATATCTGGGAATCCATTTCATTGATATTTTTGCAATGGTTTTGGTTTCACTGTTGTATGCAGTTGGTTTCAGTGTTGTATATAGTTGGTTCAGTGTTGTATGCGTCGATTTCAGTGTTGCAGAGAGTTGAGCTGAGGCCTGGATTGAACCCAGGACTCTTCATATTAGTAGAGAAAACTTAATTTCGGGGGTTTTTATGGCATATTGCTAGCTGCTAAAATTCGACACTTATTCTTGATTCATCCCCGTTCCATATACCTGGCCAAGGGTAGATTAACCATGTGAGCACAAACGAAGCAAGATGTTTCTACTAGATAACTGCACATTTTAATTTGCGTGTTTCAACTTTTTTCAGGATACATCTAAATTTTAAGCAGCACGAAAGAAAGGAATGAAGCTGATAGTCATCCCCACGGTCATTGTTCGTGAGATAAGACCACGCTCGCTCCATAAAATATTCATGTGGTACGATAAAGATGATAACTCTCTAAGAATTATGTCTACAGAATTTCTACATTTTAGCCAACGAAAATGGTTGTAAGCCTGCACTGAGGTTGGGAAATTGCAAAAAGATCTTGATTAAAAATAAAGCAAATTCTATTCAAACCCCCAACAAACTGGTTTAATTTCTCCTTTATTTTCATTCTATTGTATTCTCTTTTTTTCTTGATCTGCTGTTGTAGTCTTGAACGGTGTTTTATACTTGCATACCAACATGGTACCAACATGGTTTCATTCTCAACACGTTTCTTGACAAGCGCGTCAGGATAGTTCTGTCAGCACGAGCGAAATTTGCCGTAGAATATGATATAAGAAGTGCGAACTAGCAACACTATCCGTTTGTAGCCTTAAGTGGTGTTTTACATGTTGCCCCAACTTAATTTCGAACACGATTGTTTGGTTTGATTCCCCTGTTTGATTGTTTGTCAAACGCATAATGCATTAGTAATAAAACTGGATCAGAGAGGTCTATATCTCTAATATACAATAAATTCTGATAGTTTAGGAATAATTCAGGTGCGAATGTATGCTTCTGAAACCAGCTGCTGTAAACATGGAAAGTGTTTATGTTAACTAATCATCGAATTAAAAGTGAAAGATTCATGTCTAAGAAATAAGTGTTATGGTAAAGCGGGATCAGAGAGGACTCTACTGTACACTAAATTATGATCGTTTACCAATAATTCAGGTGCAAACCAGCGGCTGTGAAAGTGATCTTAGATACAGTAAGTGATTTAAAATCAGAAAGTTTCCGCTAACCTGTTTCGCTGGGATCGTTTTTGCGGAATTCATTGGCCCACCCACTGCAACGGAAGACCAGACTGAAAAAAATATGAGGTAGGAATTACATTTTCGAACTCATGAATTTCATGCACCAAGCTCCCTTGTCATGAAATTTCAACCAAATCAGAACAAAACTGCGAAAGTTGTCCTGACAAAAACGGACAAAAACGCAGGCAAACAAACACACAAAATCCAAATTCTGTTGAGTAGTCGACCTAGCTAGCTTCGCTCGCTTAGCCAAGCTTCCCGCTTCATGCTGATTTGTTTTTTGTTTACGATTTCAATTAATGCACGAGCACGCCGAGTCACGCCTGACACGATATGTTCTTCCAGCGGGCGGATGTTGCATCAATGACCAATCCTCAAATTCGGTGTTGTGAAGTATACAGTATAGTATCGCATGTGTGAAGCGATTGTGTCCAAGTGGGTAATGTCCCTTTAAACTCATTACGAATTTTTAATGAAGGTTTACGCATTAAAGATAGTTGTTTTATAAATTGCCCTTTATATACATCAGCCGAATTATATGTGGGTTTTCGTGTGCCAAATATTTTGATACGTTTATTTTGTATTCTTTGGATTTGGGCAACATGGCAATCGATGACGTATCCATATATTTCACAGCTGTATCTTATTGGATTCAAGTTGGATATTTTTTTAATTTCCTTTTCCCACTAGGTCCCTGATCTTGTACACGATCAGAATCATTTGCTGTATTTTGGTAATTAGTCCCTCAGTTTGAGACTTGAATTTCCATTTGCTGTTGATAAAATTTCCATTTTTATCAACTGTATCAATTCTTTCACAGTCCCTACACCACGAGCCACGGCTGTTTGCCGTGATGTCATCATGAGTAAGCCAATGACGAACGAGAATAGTGGATATTTGGCCGTCTGAGTGGACTAGCCCAGTCACGTGATACGTGTATCACGGCAAACAGCCGTGGCGCGTGGTTTAAACAATTTACCTCATAAAGCTTATTTTTTTTATTATATTTTCTCATAGGTGATGCTTCAATATGGATCGATTTCGATTTTCTTTACTTACATGTAGCTCATTAGTGGTAAGCCAATCGTTAATAAAATCAAAGTAGGTTTTGTGAGTCATCCATCATGTCCTAATAGAGGTTAATCGAAATTAATGTGATGTCAACATACATTAGTATCATAGTAATTTCACAAATTTTATTAACATTGTTAACATAAACTAAAAGCAGAAGTGGGCCCAAAATTTATCCCAGTGGAAGCCGAATTTTATTCGTTCAAAATCACTAATGTTACCATCCAATTTACGATTAGCAAGGTAACAGAGATGTTATAGATTCTCCCCCACGTCCAATTTTGTTGATATTTTCTAATAGAATAGTGTGTCAAAGGCTTTTTGTAAATGTGTTATATAATTAACTTTTTTAGTGCATTGCTATATTTTTAGCGCATTAGTGCAGTATTATTAATAATAATAATATATAATAATAATAAGCTTTATTGTTTACATGGGGGGGGGGGATTGAGGCTTAATGGCGCGTCGACAACTTGGTCATTAGCGCCAATCTCAGTCACAGTGCAGTGGTCCGGGTTGTTTACATGGCTCGAAGTTTATAACAAACTTGTGTGCGCAACACTAAGTATATATTAATTTAAATAAACTAATAAAAAATATATAATTTTACATACACACTTTTACAGCAACTTTAACAAAAAACCCTTCTTACATAAACTGAAATACATTACTCTTCTATTTCATTCATAATTTTTTATATTGTTCACTAACTCTAGTTTCAACATTTTTTTCAGTTTTTGCTTAGTTTGGAAACATAGCATCGCATTATCTAGTTTATTGAAGAGTGTAGGTATATAATTTGCCTTATTTCTTAGTCCGTAATTATTGTTCCAATATGGCACTTCATAATTCTGCTTTTTTTTTAGCAATCATTCTCCTTTAATTTCATCATAATTTGTATGTATGTTTCCATCGTATTTTTTTATTATAATCACGTAATTACGAAGGTGCAAGATTTTTAAGATTTTATTTTTTTAAAATTAATTCATCTGTATTTTTCTCTCTCATTTCTAAAAAGTACTTTTATTATTTTATTTTGTACTCTCTGTAACCTCATTACTATATATTATGTTGCAAAACCGTATACCTCAATAGCATACCTTACCAAACTTTCTACCCACGCGTCATATTAATTTTTTTATTTTTTTTTTTTATTTAACGAACGTTTAAAGTTATAGTTTTGGTATTATTTGACGTAATCTTTATATTAACTTTGTGATTATGTTCTTTAAAATCCCATTGTGAGATAACCTCCATTCCCAAGTACTTCGTTATTTTTTTGTTCTATTTTCCTACATGTTAGTTTGCAATTCATTCCTTCTATCATTGACACACATTTATCAGAATGAGTTAAAATGTTTATCTTTCATTTTAGGATTCTATAAGCCATCCGTTAATCATGTCAAAGTCTTTTTTTGTAAATTGACAACCATATCTTCTTAGTTATAATTCATCGTTGTCATCTGTGAACATGTATAACAAGGTTTTATTTACATAGTCATGAATGTCAGTAACATGTATATTAAGAATAGCAAAGGTCCTAAGACAGATCCTTGTGGTACCCCAAAATTTACTTCTTGGTAATCACTGTATTTATCTTGTATTTTTACTGTGACTTTCCTATTGTTTAAATAACTTCTAATAAGCTTTAAATTTTTTTCCTCTCAATCCAAGCATTTCACATTTTTTATTAATTTCTCATGATCAAAGGTGTCGAAAGCTTTTTGTAGGTCTGTCAATATTGTAACTACATCATATATTTTTTTCGTTTAGTGCTTTTGTGATTATTTCGTTTATCTGTAATAATAAATCTGTCGTTCTCCTCTTTTTTTGTGTACCCGTATACTATATTGTTTAGTAAATTAAATTTTAAAAAATAAAAAATAAAATAATAATAATAATAATAATAATAATAATAATAATAAGTTTATTTCATATAATTACAGTATTACTGTAATCCTCGAAGCCTTAATTAAAAAGCTTGTGTGAGTTTCGTAAATCATCAGTCTTAACAACCATAAAATTATCATTATCACAACAACGACTGCACATGTATTCATAACAATTCACATTCATTTTTACTCTAATAATTCAATAATCTTTCTTCTTAATATATATGTATGCTAATTTCTATTTTTCAGTATATAAGTTTGCATTTTTTTTTTAAATTCACCCTAATAATAATAATAATAATAATAATAATAATAATAATAATGAAATTAAAGAATATCACGCCTGATACTTCTGCATGATACTTTGCTACTTTTTTTCAATGCTCAGAAATCTGAAATACTAAAATCAAGTAGAAATTAAGTATAATTAGTACACCTTCACCTAAAATCAATATACAGATGTTCACCTGTGCCTTTGGACCAACATTCATTAATTTTAATTACCAGTTCATGCAATTCTAAATATATTGTCATAAATTCTAGTTCTTACTTTATTCTTTAAGCTGAACCCTGCTTAGGAAGAATGAGTAAAACTATAATCTTCCATTTTCGGTCTTAATCTGGGATAGAGACCTGTTGTTTATCTGACAACTCGGTCTCAGTAGTTCCATCCTTGATTCTACTGTAAGCTATCTATCTGCTGCTACGTTAGTAGGTCATTATTTTTCTACAACCATGAGCTGGCAAGGTTGTTATCTAGCTGCAGCTAGGCTTATCCAACATTTGAAAATGTACCTTGTATATCTGCAGTTATAGGATGATCCGCAAGTGTGATTTACCCGTTACAATTATTACCTATATTGTTTCTGTTAGGACAAAACTAAACAAGTCGTGCTTAGAAGAACATTTCCCACGATCGATCGGACTAAATTCTTCAGCATTGTGCCACTGCTTTTAAGTCGCAATGCTGCAAAAGGTCGTATTTGCATAAACCAATGGAATTTTCAATGAATATCATCGCGAAAACTGAGTCGCTGTCGTTTCTGCCTTACGTTCATAATAGTAACATACAGACGTAATATAGGTAAAATGACGCATAATAATGTTGCCATTAAAGCGACTCACTTGCTTGCCTTAAAACTGCTGCTGTGAGATCTCACTTTTCCCAAGGAACTGTACCAGGAAAACTGAAACGTAACTCGGACACAACGTCGATTGGGCTAAATGTCCCCTGCCTCGTATGAGGTACGGAGCTTGCATCTCAGACGGCCTTGTTCTTAAGAGACACTAGCTTGTGTGAACTGTGTAGTTCAGAGGACGATAGAAGTTGGTGTTGGATACACATAATAAAACAGATTACAGCAGAATGTCTTCTTTTCACCACATTTTAAAATGTATTTGTATGAAGGTATTAACCACTGGATAGGTGAATAAATATGATTGTAATTATACTTCACATAGAACATCGAGAAACATTCATAGGCTACTTATTTGATGCTATATCCACGGTATTCTAGATACTGCTAAAGGCCTCTGTAACATGCTGTGAGGGGGGCGAGTTGACTTAGTTTAGTTTCAACGTGTCTTGCGTTTAGCTAGGACACCAGATTTCGAAAATCATGGACTGGCTCATTTCTCTACTATTAGCACTGGTAAGCCAGCGACAGTACTATTCTTCAAAGTACCATTCTTTGAATTTACTATCTTTTTAATACAAAATAAGCAGCTTTTGACGACATCTAGGCTCGATTCTTCACCTCTTAAAATCGCATTACAAACGATAGGATAAATTTAGGAGCTGCGTGTTAGCTAAGCCGAGAGGCTAACATACATGACGGCCTTCTATGTATAAAAAATGCCGGCCCTATCTGCTGCATTTTATGTACATAAAAGGCGCTCATGCATGTTAGCCCATTGGCTTAGCTAACGGGCAGCTCCTAAATCTAGCCTATCATTTGTAAAGTGATGTTAAAGGTGGAATTTGGAGCCTAGATGTCGTCAAAAGCTGCTTATTGTGTATTAAAAAGACAGTAAATTTAAACCTTTAAAAAATAGTGCCATCCCAATACGTGTACTAGTCAGTGCCACTCGAAACCAGTCCCCATCTAACACTGAACGCCAATTCAAAACAACTTTATGTAACATTAGTTAATCAAATCGAATTTGCCTAAATCGAAGTACTGAATCTAGCTTATTAACTTTTCTTTCTAACGTAAATATATATACTCTTCGTATTTTGAGTTATACTAATCAGTGACGGGTCGAATGCTCGTGCCATCTCACACTGACATCGTCATAAACCTATATATCATGCCTATTAACACTGAGTAAAGAGAAAATGACGGGGCCTTTAGTAGTATCTAGAAGACTGTGGTATATCCAAACCCTCCATTATACCCCTTTAGACAAATGAAGATGCAAACCTGTGCATCTTCATTTGTCTAAAGGGGTATAAAGGAAGATTTGGATATACCCCACGGTCTTCTAAATACTACTAAAGGCCCCGTAATTTTCTCTTATTTGTTCGATACATTTTCTCGTGAAGGGTTAATTGCCAGTGTTACTTCTATTCACCTGTCGTTATTGCTGTTGATATGGCACTATTATATGCCTTTTTTTTTTAATAAAATCTTTACATGTAAAACTTGTGCCAAAACAAACAAACACCCGGCATAGCAGCTCAGGGTTGGTTTGTTAGTCTTCGAACTGCAGCATTGTTGTGCTGAATTTCTTGGGATCTGTCATTTACTACAATTTGTGGCTTTCATGTTTCGAAAGACACACCCTTTTTTTTTATCCCGAGTGCAAGCGTTAATGCGATAGACGTCTGAGCAAGAATAATAGAAATTCATTAAGGAAGCATCAAGAAGTCTTTAAAAGGCAAAATTGAACACGAGCATGATCCGTTGCATGAGCAGTTGAGAGAAAACTATTTATCTTCTTGGTCTTAATAGAGTGTTAATTAAGCATTAGTGGAGATGGAATGGCTCGTGATCGTGTTCAATGAATGCGGTTTTGGACGCAACAAACATCTCGTTTTCGCTGGCTTTAAGAAAAGCCGCAAGTTAGAGTGGCGCAAACAGGGAGCAAAGAAAAGAGAGAGAAAAGGAGCGAAAAGGTGTGTTAGCGTCGGGTTTAAATTTATTTGGATGGAGAAACCGGAAAATCAATAGAACGAATGAAGAAAAAGGGAAATTGTCTTTCTCCAAACTCTTCCATTATTAATGAAGGAACTCTTCTCGACCTGATATACATTTTAAAGTCGATTTGCACGGAAACGAGTTGAGCGTGTTTATCTCCTTACTTTGGTCGAGAATTAACTGACTCGCTTCAATTAGAGAAAAAGGCGAAGCGAATGTAGGAGGGCTGGCTGCCTGACCCGACCAAAGGCATCTCAGGTACAGAAGATCACTCGACGAGAGAGAAGAGAAGACAGAACGGCGAAAAAATACCGTACCCACCAACCTTAAGCTCTTCAATTTGAGAGAATTTGCTGCAAGATCCCAAAACTAAACAGCGAGACAAACCCACTATCCGACATCTAATAAAGGTCTAGTCTATAAGCCAGGCAGCTTGTTAAAGCCGGGGGTCTTAAAACAGTTAATAAAAAAAAACAGAGCTTTAAGTTAAAGGGGAAAACCGGATTAGCTTTTGCTGTCGTCGGAGACGGGAAAAATATTGTTCGTCCTACACCAATATGGAATGAGCTACCTTTAGTGGCAGAAACAAGGTAACTCTCAATGGTCAGAACAGGTGGAAAGTGAAGATAGCATTGTAGAAAGCCTATCACAGTCTGTAAAATTAAAGGAAGGAACTTGTAATTTAACGTGATCAGCAAACTTTAGTACTCAGTATATACAGGGTGAGGCAACTGAAGTGTCCGGTAACAATGTCTTCTAAA
>JAHWFP010104846.1:46961-70326 GCA_023313725.1 Lithobius niger | reverse complement strand
CGCACGCACGCACGCACGCACGCACGCACGCACGCACGCACGCACGCGCGCGCGCGCGCGCACCGTTCTGCCTTGGAACCAGGGCATTGTTAGCGGCATGTGCAGGGGAGTTGGGTCTGTTGCACACCTGTCATGTTCTAAGCCTCTGCCACCGCATGATCCGAAGAAGACACACATGTTTCTTACTACCTGCAAATACTGATGCATACACATATGTTTTTCAAATCGGTCGGAAAATGCGCCCCGAATAAGAAGGGTTTCGGACCTACAAGGAAGCCGAATACGTAACTGAACTGTGTAGTATCGAGTTGGATTCGGTTCTCCAGACACCCCTCGTTCATTTAAACTCCTACTCAGCAATTGAAGAGGACGAGGTCATGTTGAGAGCAAGCTCTCAAGTAGGGCTTATTACTCGGCATCAGCTCCAGCTTTGAAGGCGATGGCATTGGTCAACCCGGAGCTCATGGAAAATAAAACAATTAGGGAATGTATGTATCTTCTTAAGCGAGCGTCTTCATGCCACAAAGATAGTTTAAGTTGGCAATGCCGTCTACTCATGAACAATGTCTTTCCTCGAATCTGCAACTGGGTTCCCGGCGGATGTAGTGGGCAAGTTGAGACTTTTGCCAGTTCAGGGTTCTGGAGACTTGCTTAATGGACAGTTACTTGTATTGGCCCCAGAACTCAAAGAAAAGGTTCGACCTGCCCAAACATTGGTCAGCACGAACCATGGAAGCTATCAAAGCAAGCCTATGTATGCAAAGATCCACCCAGCACCACTACTAGACATTAGCCTCCTAGAGGATTACAGGCATACGTGGTAATACATAAAACTATCCAATTGCAGTAATAACAAGATACACTATTTACATAAAGACTGCATCATATTTGCATCAGAGACTCTGGGTCCCACCTACGGTAAAAGTTAGAATGAAAGCTGAGGAAACCGGCGTTCCATAGGGCCCACTTAAGAGCTTGATTGTCCATAATCACAATGAAATGAATGCTCTCCATTTCTGAATGGCTTCAACTACAGCAAGGGTTTCTTTTTCAAATGCCGAAAGACGCCAGCTGATCTCCCTTGGGTATAACACTCTGCTGTAAAACTTGACAAGTCTTTGTTCTCCGTCGATGTCCTGAGAAAGGATAGCTGTGCCGTGATCCCGATTTCAGAAGCATCTGTCGATCAAGAATTGCTTGGTGATATTTGGTAAATGCAACATCTTGAAGTTGAGTAATTGCACTTTCAACTCATCAAGGCTCGGTGTACTTCTGCAATGCATTGATTTTCTGTTAACTTGTGTGAATGCCTTCTACCATTTATTCTACAGTCTAATATCGACGTTTATGGCAAGCAGAAATTTCATTTTTTGTTGAAGTGTGAAGTTGTGCTTTCTTAGAGCTGTAAAGATATTCTGAGGGTGTCTAGGTTCTGTTTCTACATTGCCATGGTTATAACATTTATATAGACGATGCATACGTCATTCAGTTTCCCAAGGTTTTTATCATGGCACATCGAAACTCGCTCGTTAAGCAGTTCAATCTCAATGGCAAGACTTTCCATTTATAAGAGCTGGCATGACTGACAAAGGAAGCGAAATCTTGAGATTCGGGTGTATGTGTATTTGATGGAAGCCATCATTCATAGCGTTTAAAGGGTTAATCTTGTAGTCCACTGTAGGTCTCTTAAATGTGGTGAGCAGCAAATCTTTCACTTGTTGCCATGTGGAGGATTTTCTCGCAGATGAAAGCAGATGTTTATAAGCAAATGTTTAACACTAGAAAAAGTGTCCAAAATAAGCAGCAAAAGAGATACAACCAGTAGGTTTGCCATTTGTCCCCCTGTTCGGGAGCCAAATATCAAAACTGATGGTTGTTTCTCTTCATTCCTGCTGCTTATTGAGTACCACGAATGCATTTTCTAGTGTTAAACATCTGCTTTTTAATCTGGGCAAGTGGTTAGTATGAGATAGATTGCTGGAGTCACCATGTTTCTCGTGACCGCCAATAAGATCAGCCAGTGCGCACCCTACAACTCCAAGCTTCAACCCGTGAGGGTGCTTCAAACAGTATGGAGTCTGGAGCAGCAGTCGAGTGCGCTGCTCTCCTGGAAAGCATTGATCATGACAATGTACTACCCGATTCATTCCATATATGCTCACACACTACTTTTGGGAAGTTAAGGGGTAAAAGATTTTTGGTAAATGGTTCTGTTGTTTTTTGCTCTTAAATGTACAAAACTACTTTAATATCAATATTCATGGGACTTAACAAAGACTCGCCACATTAAACAACCACTAAAATCACGCACGTCACATCTTTCAAATCACAGGGATAAAACTGTATAATACTTACCCAATGACTAGATTAACAATGCACAAATGATAAATCTTTTTATCAGGGTCTTCATAGGCAACTTGCTCCTCTTCCTTTTCTATTTTCCTCATCAATTCTTCAGCCTAAAGTTATGGACAATAATTAATTTTTAAGGCTACACTAACGCACATACCATATTGGTATTGGATTGGAATAAGTAACAGAATTGTTATTTCTTAGTGATTCTTTAATACTAATTCTTCTTAGTGATTCCGTGTCCCATTGCTGATCTACAAACTGAAGTACAACACGAAGTCTTGAAATTAGGTGAAATCTGTATCGGCAAAACTCAAACAAGAAATCATGCGCCATCGGATCGACAGACGTGGTATCAGTAAGGCCTTATTAATTACACATCAAAAGATTATGTTAATATCTTCCACTCCTAAGTTGTCTGTTGTAAGGGAAGGAATGTTAACGTCCTGTTTGACCATAGCGTATCTACATGATTAGAACCAGCTACTTGGACGCAACCCCTACACAAGTGTTTACCACTTTTGCTCCCACGTATAATCACCATAATTTCTAATCACCATTAGCTTAGCATAATGTCGTAAATAGCCTAGGAATTTATTGTTGAATATAGGGAGAAGAGGAGGAAGGGAACACTGTTTTACAAAACTGCAAAGTTATAAGTGAGTGTAGTAATACCTAATAAGATTATTACGTAGGAACAAGAGCACTTTAAATAAAACTTCCAATACAAATGCTGTCACTAGTGCACCAATACCTATCTATAAGGCTGTACCGAACAGATTTAGCCGAACAGATTTTGGCAGATTTTGGGCTGATCGGCAAAAATCGGTTCGGCGAACAAAAATCTTCAGATTTTCGATTTTTGCTAGGCCCTTGACAATAAATAAATTCTGTTTCTCCACATGTTTGTTACCTTTTGTTTTAATTTGGGTTAGGCCTACATGTTTTACATAGTGTAAGCTAAGGTTAATAACGGACAAATTTTTACTTTTATTTGGGTAAAAAAAAATGTATTCCAATGTTTTCATTAGCCTACAAATTTGTTAGCCTACAAGTTTGTGTAAGCCGGAAAAAAAAATTGTTAAAAATATGTAGCGATCAGTTCGGTTAAATCGGATCGGTACACCAATCAATTTGTAGCTGATCGGATCGGAATCCGTTCAGCAAAAAAATGCTGATCGGTACAGCATTACCTATCTATAAAAACCAAGCTGTTGGTATTAACTCAAACTGTTAACATAAGCACCCTTGTCAACAGACCAGTCTTTCAGTTTGGAAAGACAAGACAAACTGCAATGTTTATCCAGTTTGAAGCAGTGTCTTCTGGTACGACCCGTCTAGGAGGGCTGCAAAATCTGCCTTCCTCTTCCTTCAGGAACATTATGATTTTGATGATCGCAACCAATTTTCTGCGACCAGGAAGAGTTGTAAGCCTTAGTGAAGGAAAGATAATAGCTCAGAAAGTGCAACTTGGTCTCTTAGTTGTCCGTCGCTTTTTCAAGACGAGCCACCAGTTTCTATAGCCAAGGAAGCCAGGCTATATTGGTAAACTTCAACTGTGGGTGAATAAGACCTCTGTAGATAACATTAACTGAGTCTGCATCTAATTTAGGTAAGTGTTTCGAGAGGAGCACGGTCTGCCTAATAGCCATGACAGCAGTGCTAGCACATTATTTTGAGACACTAAGGTTGTTTCTAACCTAAACCACCAGATTTCTCCCCTCGATGACTTCACTGGTGACCTCTCTTCCAAGGCTAACGCAAAAACAAAGTGAAACAGCAGGTATGCTAGCTACGTGTGTAAGCTCCACGCTTCCCAGGTTACACTGTTTAAGTAACATTTTCTTTTTTTTTTAACAGTATTGTCTATATTCTATCATGCATCACTCAGAAAATTTGTATGTGATGCCTGGTTAATGTCATAGGTAATGATGATCCAAAACTTAAAAAAAAAATGCGCTTGAACATCTTGGGGCCTATTATCAAACGACGTCAAACTAAGCGAGATAAGGTCGTCCCAATTCAAGATAGCATGGAATTGTCCCGTGTAAAGATTCAGTTAAGAGCCTAAAATGGCGTCACGCCTAAATAGGTTAACCAATAAGGATCATGATACGGGCAGTAATGGGGATAAAACATCCCTGGGTTTTGCCCTAGAATTTAAAAGCCTGGAGAGCTTTCCAAATACCGTAAATAACCTAATAAATGCCCTGGCATTGCGAATGCCACCCCCCCCCCACAAACGTGGTGGTAAGAAATGGTGTAGTAGCCTTATAACGCCCCCCCCCCCCCCCCACAACCAATCTTCTTTTTTTAGTGAATCGTAAAATTGATTAAAAGTTTACCGAAATCAACGTTTTATCCCTTTAAATCTTTAAATCTTGGTTTTTCTGCAGCAAAATTAACGAAAATATTCATAAATTTAACGAAATCAATATTTAAACCAACACGATTCACGGGAGCATTTGTAATCACGGAAAAGTAGACAATATTAGGCCTATGCGATTGATTATTCATGTGCGTAATATGGATTCAGTCTAGCGAAAACGCTATACCTTTTTCTCATTTATTCTCAAATTTAGTTTATTAGATCATCCTCCTTCCAATATCTAACATAATTCAAAGTTAAAACTAATTTTTAACCATGACCAACCTTCAAAACGGACATCGTGATTCACCACCGAGAAACGCGGTGTGTTGACGCATTTATCGCCATAGAGTTATACGTATTACAGGTTTGACACATGAAAGTTTCAGGAGGATGGAAATACAGCTGCCTTCTCTCACATGGTGCCGTCAAAGAGGATGTTTAATACTTATGTTTAAGGTTATTAGAGATATTGATATCAACCTCCCTAACTCCCTCTTTGAATTATACGTCCCCTTTTTGCACGAGAGGTTCTGCATTTAAACTGAAACTACCATCCTCAAGGTTAAATACTACAAAAAATTCCTTTGCTAACAGACATGTTGTAATGTGGAATGCGCTCCCAGATTTTGTTACTTTTGCACCTTCAGTTAATTCATTTAAAAATAGGCTGGACGACCATATTGCTGATGACCTGAAATATCATTTTGATTAACTTTGTGCATTGTATATTTTACACTGTTTGGATTAATTTGTTCCTTTGTGTATATTACTCATTTGGATTAACTTGAACCCTGTATTTATTTTTTTTTTTTTTTTTCTCCTTGACCGGAACCACGACCAAATTGTTATTGTTTTTGTTATGAACTTTTTTTGTTATCATATTTAACATGTTTTGTATGTTTGCCACATTCCTCTTAGGAAACCGGCAACTCAATGTTATTATTAAATTAAAATTAAATTAAATATATGGTCACCCAAGACGGAAGTTCCGGCGGAAGTGGACGCGTAGGTCTGGACCCAAGGAACCTCAGTAGTGGACGTCGAAGTTCCACGCATCCAGACTCCAGCGGGCGTTTGAAACATCCAGTCCATCGCGTCCGTTATGACGTAACTCTGCTTGGCATTTTCCGGTCGTGAATTGCGTGTCTGTTTTAAAGGTTGGTGTAGTTAGAAATTAATTTTAGCTTTGAATTAGGTTAGATATTGGAAGGAGGACGATCTAATAAACTAAATTTGAGAATACATGAGAAAAAGGAAAAGCGTTTTCGCTAGACTGAAGCCATATTACGCACCATCAATGATCGATCGCGGTGGCCTAATATTGCCGACTTTTCCGTGATTACAAATGCTCCCGTGAATCGTGTTGGATTAAATGTTATTTATGAATATTTTCGTTAATTTTGCTGCAGAACAACCAAGATTTAAAGGGATAAAACGTTGATTTCAGTAAACTTTTAGTAAATTTTACGATTCACTAAAAAAAAAAAGATTGTGTTAATGCTAGATTGATGATTGAACCCAGATCACGAACGTGAATAATCAACTTTACCGTGATGGATTTAAGCCTAAACGGCCACCCCCAAAAATATGTTAAGGTCAGAAATTTTGTTTTAGCTTTGTTAACGCCCCTCCACTTTTTTATTGAATTAATTTTAGACGCCCATGGGCGTTTAATAGGCGATTTACGGTACTACAAAAAGTTTGAAAGCAAAACTGCAATTTAATGTTCGCAGATAAAGAAAAATGTTTTAGTGACTTAACAGAACTTTTTTTAATAGCCATGCAGTAGCTCATGAACGCCTACGCTTACATGGTCAAAACATTAGAAAATGTTTGCACATTTTACACCCCAACACTACATCAGCAGGACTTTAACCAACTATTCACATATTTCAACAGTCCAAGTTAGCTGTATCCTAAAATGGAATTCCTGGTTTTAAGCTATTTTCCATGAATTTTAAATGGGTTTGTTACCCTAATAAAGGCTTAAAGGCTTTACCTAACTAACAAAACCAAACATTGAAACCTAGAATTACTTACCTCTTCGTTTTGACTCGTCATGATATAAGAGACACACAGATTCGCAAGCACAATCGCACTCACAGACAAGATCTAGAAAATAAAATACCTAGATAAATTTACTAAGTCACTCATGCAGCGTCAACATTTTCTCCTAACGTCGCTACGTCGCAGGCTCGTGTGGCGGTCACATTCAAACAGTTAGCTTTCTTATTGGCCAAGCACCACAAAAATTAGGCAGACACAAAATTTTAAGTCACAGTTAAGTCAACAGGAAGCTGATCGGTTACAGCTGTGTAATATGTATTGATAAGACCTAGTTTGATCAAAATAAACGTAAATTAAAAAAAAAAAACCTGGAGATCAGACTCTCCTCTGATCTTATTAGCATCGGTGTTGATAAATGTACTAAACCCAATCACAGATAACTGCTGGATTTCCCCATAAAGTCTACACAAGTTTTGACCAATTTCAATACAGCCTACCAATCAGGGGTGTACTGGCCATATGGGAAAACGGCTGGTTTCACGTCGGAGCCTATGATCCGAGGGCTTGTTGGGGGCGTACTGATTTCTACGAAATGTCACAAGAGAGGGACTAAGTAAACCATTTCCCAGGCCTGAATCGCCCTCCCAGTACGCCCATTTAATTAGCTCAGTTATCTTTTGAATTATTTAGCACAAGGGTAAGTATAGTACAAAGCACAACACTAAAAACATTCGGTAAGCGAAAACATTCAGTGTCCATATCACGAATTTCACCGAGATGGCATGACCAGATTCCCAGGTGTTTTGCTGATGTTGTAGGCATCCACACAGAGCTTTATATTCATTTTTTTTTATTCTCACCCATGTTAAACCCTATCATATTTTTTTCCGACTGTTGACAGCTAAAAAATACTGAAGGCAGAGAGTAAGAAACGAATCTTATTTAAAAAAAATAACGTAGGCGTATAGTGTTCTAAAGCATTGTTCCTGCTTTTTTCTAGGAAATGTTTAAACCAATTTTAAATGATTAAAACTAAACATACCCTCACAAATTTTTGAAGATACAAATTACCACAATGGTAACATGTTTCTTTTTGCTTGAGAGGCATAGTGATCATGTTCAAAGTTGCAGCAAATCTGCTCCTGCCATTACCCCCAGTGCCTACTTTATGTGGCGGTGAAGAGTTGGAATTTCTGCGTTTAGTTTAGATTCCTGTAGTGCTAAGGTGAATACAGATCACAACTAGAACTTCATTTTAGCCAATAATTCTACAAAGTAACACATGTCAAAATCTCTCCAATTCATGCATAAATAATCAAGAAAATTTTAAATTGTTGGAGACTAGAATGCCAGGCCTATTTGGCCATGACTTTGATCCACCTGCAGGTAAAATGCACTTTACCCGGCATCTGTCACCACCCTTACCTGCCAGACAACCTAACTATTCCCCCCCCCCCACCCACCCACCCCCTGCCCTAAAAAGTCCGGTTCACAATTCGGATACTCGATCTCGGCCATCTCACTCCAAGGCATACACTGAAAAAATTAAGATTTCTATACGCCACAAGGATCATGAATATTAATATTTGCTTATGAGCATGGTAATGTAAAGTTTTTAGATGATTGTCTCTTCGGCTAACATTCTACTTATCTTCCATATTAACCGACTAATGTTTCACATAGGAGTCTGAATAATTGTTATTGTTAAAGCCTTCTGACTTACATTATCGTAGTTCTTTTTTACAATCGGTTCATAAAAACCAGCTGCATCCTTGAACTTGTTCTCCTGCATGAAGAGCACATGCGCAACGTTTAACTTCCACACGTCGTGCTCATTGCAGAACTCTGCCGACTTGCGGAAGATTTTTTCAACTTGCGCAAAGTGCTCCAGTTCCCAGTAGATTTTGGCTTGTGCCATCAACACCGGAATGTACCTGTAACAAACAAAGGCGGGGAGAAAAAGAACAACTGTGTTAAGCAGATTGTATAGAACACAGGATTAACATTTTAAGTATTTTCTAGTACATTTATTTTTCCATGGTAGTTGCAATTAGTTCCAATTCATTTTTCACACAATTAATAAAAGGTAAACAGGCCATTTTAACCGAATTTCTCAGATAAAATTACTTGAATTTTATACCAGGTCATTTTAGTGAAAAAAAAAAGGCAAGACACCTTCAATCTTATTACCAGTATGATGAGTGGAATCAACTAGTACCATTTTTATCCTCACCTGTCTAAAGCTTCTTCGTAGTCGTTGACCCCTTTTTTGACTGCCTCGTCATCGTGGTTCTGGCGACCTTCTTGCACCTGTTTAGTTAATTTACGTAGAGTCTCCGTATGTTTGCTCGCAATCTCGTCAAATTTGCGATAGGCTTCTTCCGGCGAGGTCTGCTGAGTGATCAGCGCTTCCAAGAAGTCGTATAAATACTGTCAGTACGGAAAAAAAAATCAGTAGTTGGATCACTCTAACCAAATAAACTGACATGGAAATCCTGTTACATAGATGAAACCAGCTGCAATCGTTGCAGTAAGTCGGGGACGACACTAATAAGAGAGAACGGAGACAACTTTGCAAAGTAACTTTGCATTGGGAAAACATTTATTTAATTTTTTTGACTTTACGGCCTAAATCATCAAACGTAAACTAATGCTCGTATAGAAAGAAACAGTCCTGATTTTGAATCTTCTGAGACAATTAAATGAAGGGCGGGATAAACCAGGAAACCACCGATCATCGCATGGGTCTAGGGAATATCCAGAATAAGTCCCATAGCTGCTGATGGAGCCTGACAGCCTTCTCACATGACGTACCCTAAACATGGACTTAGCCAGGGTCCTTTTTAAGTTACCAGATCAGACGAATTTATTCAGTCAATTGTGAGTTTTCCTGCCACTTAGCTACCGTAACTATAAAACATTGACAAAAGGAAACATTTTCAACGAGTCGGAAAGAATTTCTTTTTCCTCAACCATATTCTTCGGAGAAGCACGAAGTAGACCGATGGGAGTGGCTGCTGGTGATTGCTAGTTAACTAAGTGTGTGATGTCCAAAATGTTTGCGCTGATTACACGCCTGTGGCAGTTCGTAGCTATCGAGTGTGCCGGTGGTGCAGCTGCACCGCGGTCCTTCTGTCGGCATAAAATGTTTTATTTTAAATCCGTGTAGCTTGCGTATTGTTTTTAAACATTGTTGCTATTGCATTCCTGCTTTGTATTTCATCAGCTTAACTCCCAGTTATGTTTAAATCATTTTATTCGTTTGGGTGGGGGTGCTCTAACACACGTTGCACTGGGGCCTTATACCGATTTCACACGTAATAAATAAAGCGTGCAGTGCCGCTCCGAACCGTGCAATTTGATTTCACACGTAATAAATAAAGTGAACGTGGCCGAACGTGGCCGTGATTTTGCGCTCCAGCTTGGCCACGTTTCAAAACGTGGCCGGCGCGGTTCCGTACTGGACGGAGCGGAGCGGTTCGCTTTAATTATTACGTCTGAAATCTAATGCGTGCCGTGCCGCGCTGCGTGGAAGTGACGAAACGACCTGCGACCCCATAATGCAACGCGCTGTTCGCCCAAAACAAACTGACGATCTAATCAAAGCAGACTAGCAACATCACAAAGCAACATAGCTTTAAGTTTTTGACTAACAAATTAAGAAAGCCTCGACAAATGTTTAGGCCTAAAGTCAGAATTTGTGTGGAGGGAGAAATGGCCACAAAACCAAACGGAGACGACGTGCAAAAAGTGCTACCTATGTTCACCGAACACATATTTCTTAAATAGCATCGCGACAAAACATGCGAAAATTGATGCTTGCGAAAAGAAGTTAATGAGGTAACATAACGGTATCTTGAATCTGACACAACCCGTTGAATACAAACTTGTTTCAACAGAGTTATTAGTAACGCTCATATGGCCTGGTTCTGAGAAACGATTTAAAAAATCTTTAAAAAAAAAACAGCAAATTGAAAAAAAAAAGCAGCCGATTGAAAAAATGGGTTGCGGAAAAAACACGAAGAGAAAAAAAAAGATGAAAAGAGCAAAGCGGTAGGCAGGTCGTTCCCTGATGGCATTTTTTTGCCAAGGCATCTAACCTAACCTAACCTAACAACAAGAAAAAAACAAAACAAAAACGATAACACAATTTATTTTTTCCTTGGACATTTTAGTCAGGTTTTTTTTTCCGCACACGGGTAACTTTAGTCGCAGTTCACTTGCGTATTTAAGGGTAAAAAAAATCAGAATAGAACAATGGAAATAGGCCTATCTGAAGCGTAATTTAATTATCTTTCATTTGGCACTACTCTCATCTTTCTAGGGGCCTCACTTCTGGAGGAATGGAAGGGTACACAGATAAACAAACCAATACATAAACAAACCCAACATTTTAATAGTGTAGATTCTTCGTATATCTATTTTTTTCCCTTCCGACGTATGGTTCTCAATTTTTTTTTTTTACTTGTTGCCTATATTGTAGCCAAAAAACGTTTTCCGCTACAAAAACAATTGAGGTAACTCTTGGTAAAAAATAAGTTTAAACCGTTTTTATAAATTTAAAATGCCAAAGTTTGCTTTAAATTATTTTACCAGGCAACTAACCTAACCTATAATCTAACAACAACAGGAAAAAAAAAAAGAAAAAACGACAGTTATCTTTATTTCTTCCTTAAACATTTTTTCCAAGTTTTTTTTTCCCGCACACGGGTGAGGTGGCCAAACGAGCGTGCCCGCTCAACATTTGCCGAAGTTTCACTTCGGTCTGCTTTAATTTCCGTTTACGTAGTTGGGTTCCAAGCTTGACCGTCAGAGGGCAGTCGAAAAGCGTGGCCGGCCACGTTTCGGCATTTATTACGTGTGAAATCAAATCGCGCTCGGAACGTGGCCGTGGTGCAGAGCGGCTTGGAGCGGCATGGTACGGCACGGCCACAACACGCGACGAATTATTACGTGTGAAATCGGTATTAGACAAGCTAACTAGCTACACCACTGGTGCGCGCAGTAACTAAAAATTGGTTTCGGTTCAGTTATTCTTTCAGGGTTGGCTAGTAACTCAATTTGGTTAAATTAAATGTTAGGTTTTGTTTTATGCATATAACTACAGTAGGGTTCTGTCGTTTAAAAGTTTAACTGATGATATGTTTAAACGTTTTGGAAATTTCGTTTGAAAACAAAACAAAAAAATTCAATGTCATCTGCCCAAATGTATTTAATATATGTACGGTACAAATAAAAGTAAATAAATTATAACTTAAAGCTAAAACATAAACAAGAAACAGAAGGTAAATAGACTTTGAAGTGTCAACGAAATCTGACACTGGTCACATGATGCATGATTCAACAGGATGTTTCCAAATCAGTCTATTCGTCATCGATGTGGTCATGGTGGCCAGGTGGCAGAGCTGAGCCTCGTTGCCTAAAAGAGACAACCTGGTCGACAACTGAGAAGGGAAGCCTGGAAAGTCTTTGCCAGTGTGTGCCGGCCTGGGTATCGTGAGAGACTACCATGCTCCTTCAGCGGCTACAGGATCTAATTTAGCCTGTTCTAGACTGTACAGGGTTCAGACAATTTTTTAATTCTCAATTTCTCTGCCATTTCCAGGTGCATCCAATGACAATTTCCAGGTGTTGAACGAAAATAATCCCAACATCCCAGACGATAGCTGTTTAGAGACTAGTCCAGATGGGACTACATAAATTTTCATCACAGATATTGGCACTAGCCTAAGATTTGGTTTATTGAAGTTACATCAAAAATACTTGAAAGTATTAAAGCACAAATTAAATTATTTGCTACTAGCCTAGGAATTTATTTCGATCTACTAATTCAATGGAACTTAACAGATCTGACACAAAGGCATTTATTTAAATCTCCCTGTCTTTTCCTCGATTTCCAAAAAAAATTCTAGTTTTCCCTGAAATTTCTCTGAGACTTTGGCTCCATTTTCGTTTACCCTCATATTTCCAGGTTCTTCAGGTTTTCCAGGTTTTGCCTGAACCCTAAATCTTCGGTTCTTGCATTGATCGGAAGTTTCCGATTCGCATCCCCGGGCCTGCCCCTCCCCTTACCTTTTCCTTCAAAAACTTCTATTAAGGTTCAAAATTGAGCAGATTCATCTATACGAGGCTACAAGCATTCATTTACTTCAAATGACTTTAAGGTTTCAAGATATTTATTTTAAAAAGTCATGTCTGGTGATCTGTAGTTGGTTATCCATTCCTGGCTTAGCTTTTGCTATTTACTTCAGTAATAGCTGAAATGAGGGAAGCACACAGACACTAGTTTAAGACAAAATGAACTTTAAATGCCAGTAAAAACACCGTTATTCATCTTACTGTGAAACACTAAACGAATGAAAAATGTCACACGAGACTCACAAAAAAGCACACTTTCACAACGAAGATAGTCTACTAACTGCAAATTTTGAACTACTAACTGTAGTCGTCATCAGGCACCTTAAAGGTAAGTTTGAACTCTGTTTACATTTCTTTTTGTCAGTCCAATACACTGTTCGAATTCGAAACTGCCGCTGTCTGCTCTATTCAGTCGATTGGTTCACCCTTGCCCACTGTATCACTCGGGCCGTGCTTTACACGCAATCTTCCATTCAACTTCGAGCTTCCCTCGCAAGTCTTTCCCAATCAGGTGTGTAACATTAGAAAACGATGGGCCTTACACATTCATAAGCGGGATCTGCCTGTTTTCGTGCATCTTAATCGCAATGGATTCAAGGCATCTTAAAGGCAGCATGATGTTGAGTGGGGTAAATCGGTGACACTGATTAAATCTAACTCGAAATGGGACAACCATTTAAGATGCCTTGAATCCATTGCGATTAAGATGCACGAAAACAGGCAGATCCCGCTTATGAACGTGCAAGGCCCATCGTTTTCTAATGTTACACACCTGATTGGGAAAGACTTGCGAGGGAAGCTCGGAGTTGAATGGAAGATTGCGTGTAAAGCACGGCCCGTGTGATACAGTGGGCAAGGGTGAACCACTCGACTGAATAGAGCAGACAGCGGCAGTTTCGAATTCGAACAGTGTATTGGACTGAAATAACAGAGTTCAAACTTACCTTTAAGGTGCCTGATGACGACTACAGTTAGTAGTTGAAAATTTGCAGTTAGTAGACCATCTTCGTTGTGAAAGTGTGCTTTTTTGTGAGTCTCGTGTGACATTTTTCAACTTTAAATGCTCAAATCAAGCTCTTCATGTCATTATTTAACCCAAATTCCAAGCCTTTTCCAGCTTTTACCAGGCTGAGAAGTTCATTTTCCATCCCATTTTTCAATTTTAGTTATACCAGTTTTGACGCTAAATTTATTTATTTTATTTTTTTTTAATTACATAAATAGAAATTGCAAAAGAGTGACAAACATTATCGGATATGTATCTCACAGATAGAGATCAGCGAGCCAACACAATAAGCGCGTGCATTTGTATTTTACGAACTTTTAACATGTAGTTTCGGAAGTTTTTAGTGTGTATAGTGAACATTGGAGAAGTGTTCATCATGGTGATTAATGTGTATTTTTTCATAGACTCATGTTGTATTTAAACCACTGCAAATGCTGGTTGCCTGTATTTTGCAGATATGTATCCTAAGGAAAAATATGTGTGGGTTCTATACATTTTTTTTTCCATTCGGCGGGAATAATGTAGTCCTACAGTGTTTACGCGAATGAACGCCTTTTTAAAAATACCGTAACGACTTTGCTTACTTTGAGAAGCAAAGTCACAATTTTGGTGGTTTTCCATCAATGCAACTATTGCATTTTTGAGATTGTGCGTAGTACGATGGAAAACGACTGATATGAACGCTATTCATCAATAAATGGTAACAAAACATGTTTTAAATAATAAGCGCCGAATTATGCCTTGAACTTTACTATACTGGTTCTTCATATTGACAATATGCTAGAATTCCATACTTTTTCAAGGCGTGGCAAAAGGCAGAACTCAATTCCAGACTTTTCCAGCTGGCGTACAAACCCTGATAAAAGGATCGCGACAGCTATCAAATGAAGTAAATGTTGGTAACGCCTACGTTCCAGAATTAAAAAAAAATTGAAAGAGGAAACATCTTCATTTGTAATTTCGTTCATTGAGCCTAACTGAAATGTGCAATGTCAAAACATCACTCCAGAGCGACAAGATCTACCATTTGAGTTTCAAGTTGTGCCTTAAATTAAATTAACTCGTAAATTTTTGTTGCTAAGATTTTCTGTTTGCTTTATTTATTTCAGAGTGATATTGAACCTCGTAATGGAAAAGTGAGAATAATTGTTACGGTTAACAGATTTTCAGTTATTAGGAAACCGACTGAAACTATGTGTTGCTCTCAGATAAGTAGGATCAAACCAACATTTCCCTAGCTTTGAACCATAAAAATAAATTATTGGAAACTTACAGTCGTCAGGAACTTGTAGGTAAGATGAGCATTCTCAGCCAGAACATCTGCAGCAAGATCATAATACTGTTCAGAATAAAAAATAAAAATAAACAGATTTACAAAAAAGACAAAAAAATAACATACAGTGGATTCTTGGGAGGGTTTTCCTCTAACAGTGGAGGATACCGGATAGGTCTACAAGGTTCATTTTTTTATCAGGCCTATACGATATCGATACTTGTAGCAATAAGCATTGGCATTGGTAAAAAAAAAATTATACATAATATTAAGGACACTTTGTTTCTATTTTCCAGCTGGCATTGTCTTACCGAGTTGCGACGCAACGGTGCTAGTCTACTCAGCTGCCCAAACTGTATTTGAATTATTCATGCCACAAAACGCAAACATCTTGACTCTAATGAAGTGATTCACAAGGTGATGAGAATGGTGATGGTGGTTGCAGCAATACCACCGTGACTAGATTTCTGCAACTTCTTCGATTTTCATAAAAAAATGATGTTTACGATTTCTAAACTTTCACTGAATAATGCAGATTTGGTCAACAATCATATGCAGAGCTAAAACACTTTGGTCTGCATCTGCTCTCAATTTTCCCCATGCAGAATTCCCACAAGCCAAGGACTTTCCATAACATTTCCAGATTACGGCATTTTCCAAACCTTATCTTAGTGTTAATTGTTAAAAGTGCTTGTTTCTGTTATGCTGAATGTTCGCTTTAACGGATGAAAAAGGTTTGTTATATTCCCTCAAACTTACGCAATTGTTGCAAATGCTATTGTTACGTGGGATAAGGGCAAAAAAAAAAGGTCTTGGGCTAAGTTAGAGTTAGTGTTGCACAGTAAAACGGTACTCACGGTATTGACGGTAAAATAAAAATGACGGTATCAGTATCGTTCCTTTTTTAGCACCACGGTATTACCGCAGCAGAGGTATTACCGTGATTATGGTGCTGACGAAGGTGCAAGCCAAAATTGCGAAATTCGCACGAGCGAGTGAAATCTGACTCCACTGCTTGCCCACAGTGCGGGGAGGGGGGGGGGAGAGCAGCTCTTCAGTAACAAGTGCGTATACGAGCGATTTTGTATTTATGGTCGATGTCGCAGCGTCCCATCAAGATGAAAGCGAAGTTCCGCTATTTAGTAAAAAAAAAAATTAAATGCTAAGAGCCATATTTGATTCTAGTGTGCTCAAGTGGATAACAGCGCAAAATTATTTCCTAAATTACCGTGAAATTACCATAGACCGCCGTTTTCAGAACCGTACCGTTCTGCAAAAACTTAATACTGTGCAACACTAGTTAGAGTTACTGGTAGACATTCTCTGCAAGCAGCTAAGCAAGTTACACGGAGAAAATGTCGTGAGGCTGGTGCATGGGTTGCAGATGTCTTGGTCGTACTGAAAATAAAACCGAATCAACTGAGATTTTATCTGTGTACCGCTTAATCACTTCCCTACACCAAACTATCCAGCCTTTCTTGGTCTAGTGCCAAAATCCGAACACTTCAAAGTCTAGAAACAGTTTTGAGTTTTGTTATTTTTCAAGCACTTTCATGACTTTTCCAGGCTTTTGCAAATACTGCACATGCCAAGCACTACAACGCAAATGAGGAAAAAAATCGGCAAGCCACGTGTAAAGCGCAGAATGTGTATCATTGATTACAGTAGCTAAGATGCTACCCATAAAAGAATTTAAAAATGGCACGTCTTCACACCTATTTAAACAACTAACCTACCACACTAACCCGCATGTAAGGCGATTCGAATGTACGACAAGTTGTAGTTTAGGGTTCTTGAAACAAAACTAAATAAATGAATCACCACAACTTTTACACAAGGTCGTGGCACTGCCACTATTACCAGTACTACTTATTACACTAGTTTACATAACAGAGTCAAAATCTACATTTGTGTAATTCTTTATTTTTGTTTACATGTTTTTAAGCATGCATTTAATGGTGTCCTACACGCTACACACGGTAATAAGCTGTTTTGAGGTGTCAGCATACACTGCATAGCCATTCACAATCAGAAGAGGACGGCTCCTTAGGACATTCAATTTTTCGTACATTTTTATCCAGGGTTCATACAATTTTTAAATTCTTAATTTCCCTGCCATTTCCAGGTTTTTCAAGTGCATCCACTGCTAATTTCCAGGTCTTTACAAGACGCTTGGTTAGGGAAACAGGCAGTAGCTAACGTTTTTATTAATATTTGTTCGAAATAATCTGACATCATAGAACATGGCTATTCAGAGAGTAGTCCAGACGGTACTAAAGACATTTTCATCACAGATATTGGTACTAGCCTAAGGTTCGGTTTATTGAAGTTATATCTAAAATACTTGAACATACTAAAGCACAAATTAAAATATTTGCTACTAGCCTATGATTTTGTTTCTGATCTGCTATTTCAATGGAACTTACAGATCAGATACAAAGACATTTTTTCGAATTTCCCTGTCTTTTCCCTGATTTTCAAAAAAAATCTTGTTTTCCCTGAAATTTCCCTGAGATTTTGGCTCTATTTTCATTTTCCCTGAGATTTCCAGGTTTTGTCCGAACCCCGTTATCTTGTTCCTAAATAATACAAAAATGCACCATCATCTTGGGCCTATAGTCACATCTGAAGCTGTAATTTGGTCAAATTTTGACCACTTTTCAATACACTATTTGAATAATTATTTTAAGAGTTATTATTATTGTTGCTAACCTGAAGACAGTTGCTCAAATAATTTTTCAATTATTTAGGAAAAAAATTAAAATAACAAAAATTGAACGTCCTGAGGAGTCTTTTAACATCTTAGGAATTTATCCCTTTATCCGTTTGACTTGCAAGCACGCTTATTTATTTTATCTTATATTCGTCTCCAAATCCATAACTAGCCCAAATTTTGACGATTTTAAAGTTTGAATACACCATTCGAACCATTTTTTCGAGAACTATCCATTGGTGCCACTGAAAAGTCAGTAGCTCAAAGGTTTTTTTTTTATTATTTAGTAAGAACTAAACTATAACCAAAAACTGACCTTAAAAATGTGTTATGGATTCCACAGTTGGAGAAAGAAGCAAAATCAAGAAAAATTGATTCTAAACCAGCATTAGCTGTGCCATGGTACCAACTATATTGGTAACAGAGACACTGTCAGAATTTTGGGTGAAAGTCATCCACCTTATAATCGTGTCCGTTTATTTTGGTTGAATTTGTGAGCCCATAACTACAATTCAGCTAACATTCGAGCCGCCTTACCATCCCATACCCCTGCAACATACTAGAGGCTATCTACAGGTATCAAGTATCAACCTCACTCAAGCATTCCAACTGTTTCAAGTTTGAATTCTGTTACCGTACTAAATTCATCACTGCGCTGCATGACTACCACTAGAGAAAATAATGCTGAAAGTCAAGGGGTTAAAAATGCCTCTTCGTCTTGGGCCTACAGTCGCATCTGAAGCTACAATTTGAAGGGCTGAATTTTGAAAAGTACGTTGATTTAATAAAAGCAAGCACAAACTAGCTTCAACAAACTAAAAGCAGAAAGTACTGCTTGCATGATGCTCCATTCTACTGCATGTTAGACGCCCACGTTTAGGCCTATTAATGGTTATTAATCACTTAAAATCAAGCTGCTATCACCCATATAGACAGACAGTTTTGCCCTTGTTTGGGCACGTCAGTAAAGTTGCAAGCAGCCCCTACTTAGTTACCCTAAATACAATGGACCATCCATTACAGAGCATTTTGTCAGAGCTCTAAATAATGAAAAAGCCACAACATACCCCATACTTGCAATACAACAAGAGGAGATTCCCAAACGTTTCGGGTGGGTAGCTTTCTTGTTGCAACAGAAACTGGAGCTTCTCGAAACCTTCTGTTGGCTTTGTCTCAATATTCATCAAGGCCTGGTTGTGAAGAGTCACTGCATCTAATTCCTCTTCTGATCGTGGTGGCATATCCGTCAACGCTTCACGAGCAGCATCAACTAAAGAAGATACAAGTTCCACCAATGAAACACATAATTACTGCAAAGCAAACATTCCTGATCAGTGATCACAGATTTTATTTCAAGACACGACTGCTAAAATTTTTAACGTCACTACTACGTACAGTTTTTGAGCTGATGTTCAATAGCTGCTTTCAAATTGAAGGCTTCAATGAGTGCCGTCTCGTGTAGGGTTATGGTGTTACCAACACTTCGCACCTCAATTCCTTCAGTTGTCATGCCAACGCTCAATTCTGTTAACACAAAAAAGGGAAAAAAATTGCAACGTTGCTCACTAAATGCACGTTTTAATTGTTGAGTGGATATCGACCATTAGCTCACCTAATACTCCAAATCACAAAGCCAAATTCACTCTTGTTGAAAAATAATTTTTGTTCTGCAATTTTTTCACTACGAAACCCCTAGCATTTTGCGAATTAGGTGTCTGCCAATATCGAACTTTACATATCGTCCACATACTCATCTGATTAAGCTTCAGTCAACTCTACTAAATCGGGTGTTGCATTTTAGTTCAATGCAAGTGGATTGCAAACGTCAAAAAGAAGACTCGCAGACAGGAAGAGAATCTCAACCAATAAAAAATAACTTTAGAAATAAGTGCAGCAAGATCAGCAACAGTTTACTTGATGCTACGACTTAAAAGGCTCAAGTATTTTAAGCAAACACAAACCAAGTCAACCATCAAAACTCTCCACGACGAACATACTGTCCTACCATTATCACCCGAACACTACATTAAGCGAGTAGGTAAATAGGAATGTTCACCATGTAAAGACACTGCATTAGCGAGCACAAATAATTAAGTTACAGGTAGGAGTGATTTAAAATTTATTGATTAAAGTGATCTGTTTAAAAAATAAAGTTAGAAATCAAGCAGTTTCTCTCAAGGATAGCCAGAAGATTTCATCACTGCTCACTTGAATATTTGTAGTTTTAGCTGTATAGTTTTCGGATGAGGAGCTAGTGAATAGGCGGCGGCCGAATAATTTTCAATGGCTAATCAGCTAAAAGAAAAAATGTGGCACAGAGGTGGCTGAGGGGAACAACTAGTTTAACAAATAGTCAATTTAAATGTTCCGCATTCTTTACGAAAAATCAGGGTGGGGTTTGTGTCGCCATCACATCAACTTCATAGAAACATCATTGAGATATGTTGACATTGATTTGTCAAAATTTCAGAGGGAACACATTTTATAATAACTTCTTACCAAAGAAAGTTTGTTCTGACCTGTTTTGTTTCACTACAAATTAGGGATATGTCATTTTCGCAGCAATTTCTGCAACAATGTTTTTTACCAGTTGTGTGGCTTATACATAGTGTAATCAAACAGAACAGCTATATTGCATAACATTGGCAGTGATATCACCTTTAAGTAAAAAAAGAAGTTGACTCCATTACATAAATATCTCCTGCCCCGCTGAAACCTGAAGTGCAGCATTGTTAAACCTAATCAACAAGAGAACACTTCTGGTTAGTCGTACTAATGATACAATTTGTTTTTGTTACGAGTTTTTATTTTTTTATTTGAAAGAAGTAATTCCCATTTCTGCGATTTTCTGCAAGTTATCTGAAGTCACAGTAAAAACCGATTTTTCGGCTAAGTATAGTAGGGCCACTAAGAGAATGACTTGGTGTTATCATCGATTGTTTAAGTCGTGACCTCGCTTGCTTGTTTTAGGTGCATACAAGGTGCACTCTTGGCTTTCATTACCCGTTACCAAGGATTCTTCCATGGTTTGGCAGCGCTACGTACACGATCGGATCGTGGTCGTCCGTGCATTAGCAATGAATTCAATTGGAATGATCGTTTTGAGACGTTATGGCTACGTACGTCAACACATAAAACTAGGAAACAGGCTTTGGGCCTATTGTAGGCGGAGCGAAGAAAAATTTATTTTAAATTTGTATTTCCTCTCATTATAATGGCTTTGCAATGTTTGTTAATGGTCCTTAAAAAGCTCGGGGCAATATTCATTCGGCTACAGTTGAGCTGAAGCTTTTTGCTGGTGGTTTTTACATTTTAGCTAGGCTACGTTTCATATTAATTTTAAGATACTTTCGTTTGCACCCATATTTAGTATCCGTTTCGTTATTTTGCAGCCTCTTTGCGCCGTCGCCGCCGTTGTAAAATACAACGTTAGCCGCCGTGGTTACGCTGGCAAAGAACGTGCCACCGTCAATAATGCTTACATTGTTTATATTTATTGCTGAGTATCTTTCCTAGATTTAAAATATTAACAATAAAGCATTTAATTGCAAGCTAAACAATCACCAGTAACGATAGTACTTCACAACAATCAAAAGATTCGAAACATCCGCGGCTCTCTACGCTGCCTTCTACGACAATGTTGAAGCGCACACCTCTGGCACGTACTGCAACGCCAAACGCTAATTTTTTTTTTTAATTGGAATTATTACAATTGTTGATCAGCCGGTGTTAGCTTGGCTGTGAACATACAATTTAAATAATTCTAAATCCTAATTTTAAGCCAAATTGTTAGTCCCGTTTTAGTTTCGTAAGCGACAACAGTAGAGAAATTAGGCCTATTGGGTTCGATGTTAGGCCTATTTATTCTGGCAACATGGGATGGAAAGTGTAGTTTCCATAGCAATCTAGAAATCTTGAAATTACAATACGAAGCCAAATTATTGTTCTGTGTTGTGATATAAATACGTGGTCTGCTGTGTCTGTCGTATTATATGAACGGTTTCCTCCTGCAGCGGCGATTTGATGTTTCAAATTTGAGATTCCCGTTGATAGCGTCAACGCTACTTTGGTTGCCATGTTGGCTGAATTCCTGCAAGCATTCTTTTTTACATGAAACGAATGTGAGTCGTTAACGAATCCTTCTGGTTTGTTTCCCATTTGCTTGTCTTCCTCTAGTGGTTAAAGTGTTATGATCAAATGTTATTATTTCGTTGAGTTATGTCAAAAAAGATTGTTAGCTCTACGATGATTTATTTTGGCTTTTTTTTTAAAGTTCACTTGATTACCAACAGCACAGTGTATGCTTCGTCGGAATTCCTTAACTATTCACGATTCCAAATTTACAATGGTGAGTGTTAGAAAAAAATTCGAAAATTTGTTATTTCTCCCGTAATAATTGTTCGATTTACGTCAAATTTTGTCTCAGCAGTACTGTTTGGGGTATCAAGCGTTGTACCAAATTTCATTCCAATCCGATCTTTCGTTTGGGCTCCACCCAGACTAAAAATGTGCAACCAACAGACCAACGGACCAACCAACCAACATTTTGCAATTTGGTGTCCGTTATAGGCTACGCTTCGCTCGCTCGCTTCGCTCGCTCGCTCGCTCCGCCAATAATTTTAGCAGTAAAGACAGATAATTTGTGGTTCCTCTCATAACATAGTGAAGTGAGAAAATTTTTGTTCCACTAGAAGTAATTTTAAAAACGATATACACTTAAAAACAAGGTTCGTTACTGAAAATATAAACGTCACTCGCGCTTAAAGCATCATTCATCCTCCCCTATGGTTGCCAGGCAACAACAAGTTACGCAGGCAAGCCATCCAAATGCAGCTGTCCAAAATCCAAACAAACAAAATAATAGTGAAATATTAAATTAAATCCCTTTAATTTTTTTTTATTAAATAAGTAAAATTTAAATGTTACTTTAAATAAGTAAAGTAAAATAAGACAAATGAAGAATAAGACGAGCTCCACATGTCTAAAATAAGCATACTATACCTAACACGAAAAACTGTTGGACTGCGTATGGTAACTGTTAAATCGGTCGTAGCCGTCTCGTGATTTCGGCAGTGTTCTATTACTTTCGATAACAAAAGCCTGGCGAGTTGAAAATAGTTTACAATAAATTTACACGTGTTACCTTGAAACGTGTGCAAATCCTAGATAAACGGGGAAAACAAATACATTGACAGTGTTAGTTGTCAAACTCTCTCGTTGACCTCTCGTTTGTTTACATACGTAGAACAAAGTGGAGCTGTAAATCAACATCCGTTTTGTCCACTCCCGATCATTTCGTGAGATTTCTTGTATCCAGACGTTAACTCTGTAGTGTTGCACGTATCTTCTTTCAATGATTTGCTCTGTTGACAAACATTTTGAATCGTAGCACGAAACAAGGAATCGGTGCATCGTTATCCCGCGTTTTCTTTATCACCGCCCCTTACTTTAATTGCTGTATAGCGCCGATTACTACCATAAAAATATGGAAAACTAGGTGCGCTT
>JAHWFP010104846.1:0-46861 GCA_023313725.1 Lithobius niger | reverse complement strand
TTCCCCCCCCCCCCCCCCCCCCCCCCACCAATCCTCATGCCAATTTGTCAATTTAGTTTGTAATACAGTACAGTGTAATCAGCAGCTGGGAAATAACACAAATAAGAGCACAATGGATTTTTATTTTTATTTACCAAGACTTCTAACAAGACGGCTATCCTTTTTCCAGCAAACCCCAAGCATTCCTTTGCTCTGCCAACACTTTCTTAAGAATAGGGAGTTGTAGACATGCGTACAAGTAAACAATAATACGTCTTATTGACATGTCGAAAAAATTGAGCTGCGAAATGGGTGATAGACGCGGCCTTTTTTTTCCCCCGGCGTCTCTACATCACTTGCCCGGAAAAGCTATAGGCTTAAAGCGCCTTGCATGAGACGTGTAGCAATTTAGCAAAACGTTACAACACTCCAGTAGCAGCCACTGCACACTTTCAGGATTGCGTGTTAGTTCTATACTCTCCAAATTCACTCACCCTGGATTCGAAATACTAAACGACGTTTTAAACATCTCCAGAGCTTGACTGTGTTAAGTTTTACCGCGCTTCGCTAACGGAGTCAAATTCGACGCCATGTCTGGGCTCGATTGAACTCGCTGTTGGCAAGGTGCACCTACCCTACTGGCAAAAAAGCGCGATATTCGATGAACGCCGAGTCATTCTTTCAGTGGCCGGACTCTAACTTTAGTTGGAAGTAGTCATACTAACTGAAAAACATAAAACCAAAAGGACAAGTTTCAAATTCCAAAAAACTTGCCAATTGTTGGTGGACACTCGCTGCCACCTTTATCAGGCTGATGACGCTGAGTCCTACTGCACCACATATCTACAATTCTACAAACGATTAACGATCACTTTTTTAATTTTTTGCTGATTCACAGTGGGTCTTTGCTCCAAATTGTGGGTTGTAGATGTTTGTTGTTGTTGGTTCTGCTCTGCCTCGGAGTTGGTTACTGGAGAAGGGAGAAAAGTTGCCCATTGAGAATGAAGTTGATCAGAAAGTTCTTGCGAAATAAGTTGGACAATTTGGAGGTTTGAGAGAGCTTTCACATTCATCCGAGGGATATTATTAAGTTTGCAATGTTGTATTGCAAGAAACTGTGGCGCTCGGAGGTATGCTTCACCACGCAAGTTCGACTTAAGCATTACTTTGGTTTTCTCCCAATCAATTTTATGTTTCGTTTTCGAGTGGTGTTCAGCAATAGCGCTCTTTTTCTGGAAATTTGTCTCAGTGGCTTCGAACGCTAACACTTTGGTTCGTCTCGCGTACATATCCTTTTTTACACCCTCCACAGGGAACCACTTAAGCAGCTTCAATGTAGTTGGAAGCTTCAAATTGTACGAGGAAGGAACGTTCTACTTGTGGGAACTCTGCTCCTGGACAAAGGTTGGTGCAGGGGTAAGAGTAGGACACTTTGTTGCTACCGACAACAAAGTGTCCTACTCCTACCCCTGCGCTAACCTTTGTCCAGGGGCAGCAAACCCTCAAGAAGAACGATCCTTCCACCGCCAATGTGACACTTCCCACTATTATTGGAGCTGTGTACTGGGTTCCCTGCGGACAGTGTAATAAAGGAAATAAAGACAAAATGAAGCAAAATGTTAGCGTTCGAGTCACTGAACACCTACAAGACACTGAGACAAATGACGAGAAAAAGCGTGTCACTGCTGAATATTAATCAAAAATAAACGTAAAGTGGATTGGGTGAAAGCCAAAGTAATGCTTAAGTCAAACTCGCGTGGTGAAGCACTACTCCGAGTGCTACACACTCTTGCAATACAACATTGCAAACTTAATAACATCCGATGAATGTGCACGCTCCCTCATACCACCAAATTGTCCAACTTATTTCACAATAACTGTCTGACCAACTTCATTCTCAATGGGTACGTTTTCTCCCTTCTCTTGTAACCAACACCGAGGAAGAGGGGGGGAGGGGACGAGGAAGAGCAGAACCCTCAACAACAAGCGTCTGCAACTCAGAGAATTCGGAGCAAAAGCCCACTGTAAATCAGTGAAAACTTTAAAAAGTGATCGTTAATTGTTTGTAGATATGTGGTGAAGTAAGACTTGGTGTCTTCAGCCTGATGAAGGTGGCAGCCAACATCCACCGAAAAGTTTTTTTTTAGTTTGAAACTTGTCCTTTTGGTTGTGCGTTTTACAGAGTGAATAAAGTTATCTGAAATTACGAGACAATACTTTTGTGGAACCTGCAGACGTCCAATAACTCACTAAGTAAAGTTCTTTTTTTTTTAAAGTAACTGCAAAATCTGCAATCGCAGAAATTAGTTGCCTCCACTACGAATAAACACAAAACCAACTTTGTATGAACACTATTTTGTCTCGATTTATCAGCTGAAAGGAATTAATATTCAGACGGGAAAAAAACACACGCACGACACAATTATTTGGTAAGCTTCTGATCTCAAGATGTACAATCAAAATGCTATAACATTTTTACTGCATGCCTTTTAAAAGGCAAACCAATAGGTCAGTATGGTGCACCAGCATTGAGTGTTGGGTGTTAACAGCACCAAAAGCATGTATGGTATGGTTAGCACAGGTAACATGTTTGTTAATTTGAGGGACTATCACTGACAATTCATTGTTCTTACCAGATCTCCAAATCTTTTACTTTGAAAAGAAGGAACCACTATTCTTAGTATTAAAGGAACACTATGTTGACGGTGACTGAGGTAGGCGCTAATGACCTGGCTGTCGACGCGCCATTAAGCCTCAATCCACCCCACTCCCACCATGTTTCGAGCAATGCACGAAAGCCCCCTCGCACACAGCACAGTGCTAGCATGTTGTTGAAATGAGGCAGCACAGGTTGTCGGGTTGGCATTTGCTGCCGAAACATTGAACTACTTTACACTGGACAGACATGATATGTAGGAAAAAGAACTACAAACAGTTACTGCCCTTTTAAAGTGTCCAGGCTGACAAGCTTCGTAGCCCAGGTTTGGAAACTGGTGACTCAAAGGTGGAGGATGCTAATGGTGTCTTACTGTGCGAGTGAAATGTGCTATTTGACAATTGAGGTATTGTAATTTGTTTAGTTAGTTTGGCTACGAGTCCCCGTAACAGTTTGTTTAGTTTGGTTTTTGTCACTGGCAAACACTGCAAGCAAACAAGTCACCACTATTCTTTACGTGCACATCTGGATAGCTCAGTTACCACGCACGAAACTTGCTGTAAAAGAAATGTCTGTGTTGTGGCAGTAAAGTTATTTTTGTATTGCTCGTAATTAAGATTGAAGAAGATTGTGGTTTTTAAAATTGCTCGTAATTAATTATTTTCTACATTCTTCAAACTTAAAGAACGTTCACTTCGGAATATTATGACAAATGGCTTCGTTTTGTTTATGTAGTGCATGGGTTCCGATACCACCACTACAGTTAAACCCCATTATAACAATACCTCTTATAACAATAACCCTGTTACAACAATGCTGTTTTTGAGGCTCTTTAAGCAACAATGCATGCAAAACTGATTGTTTATAACGATAAACCTGATATACTATCGTTATAGAGGTTTCACTGTACTAAAAATTTCAGAATATCTCCACAAACATTTAAAGTAGGAGTTTCATCTTCTAACTCATGGATTTCATGCACCAGAGCTTTCTTGTCATGAAATTTCAACCAAATTAACACAAAATTGCAAATGTTATCATTTCCCAACAGGATAAACAAACAAAATCCAAATTCAGAATTCGACATCACTCGCTCAGCCAATTTAACCTTGTAAATCTCCTCATCAGCCATATTACCTGGATGTTCTCGAATGCCTCGTTCAATGATGTCAGCAATATGCTTCAAAGCTGGTGCGTACTGTTTCATGCGATAGTAGCAGAGCGCAATATTGTACGATAAGGCTAAAACAGAAAAGCTTTCATTAAGTTGATTAATAAATATTTGTGTAAACACATTTGATAGCCGTAGAGACACAGTCTTGTTAATACTGTAAAGCTTGCAACATTTTAAGCTAAGCCATTTTTAATCGGTGAAACAGTTTGTCATTCGCACCCTTTTTTAGTCACACTGCACCACTAAAATGTAAATGCGATAAAGAAAAACTTTTTCTTTCACTTAATCGTTCCACAACTAACACTCAATCTCAAAATTTAAAAATAAATACCGTCCGTCTGTGTGTGTACCCTGCAGTGACTGCGACGCCCTCTACATCGAATAGACTAGGAAGGGAGTGAAAAACAGAATTCGGCAACACACGAGGAAAAAGGAAGAGAACGGCACAGCAGTGCACAACATGGACATGAGGCACCGCATCATGGGAGGGTACACACACCTTGCTTGTCTCAAACTCAGCAAGAGATCGTCACCTAAGAAGATTGGAGTCACGGCCCATACAGGCTCACTTGGGTCAAAGAAATGCCTTATGAACATCGAAGCACCAGCCACTTCCAATATCCAATTCTTAGTGAATGAGGGTGTAAACAAATGCCTTTTGAATAACTGGAGTACACAGACTAACAAGTACAGAGGGCTACGTCTGCCACAAATTTTAAATATTGATGAGTAGAGCAGTACAGCACAGATGTAATCAGTAGAAGAAACACATTTTCAAAATGCCTGATGAAGATTGCAGAAAGCCTCAACATCTCCTTCAGAGCAATCGAAAATATGTGAATACCGGTGGTATTTATTTTTAAATTTTGAGAATGAGCATAAGTTATGGAACGATTAAGTGAAAGTGATAGAACTGTCAAGGTCAAAATCGGCGGTTTGACATTTTTAAATAAAGAAAAACTTATTTCTTTAGCAGCAATGATTATTGAAAACTCTTCTTCTGCCACGAGTTACAACTGATAGTGTACTAAGATGCCAGGAAAAACATGTCCACTCGAACAACATTTAAAATATTAGTCGAGTAAAAAATGTTTAACTGTTGGGCAAATCCATCACCAAGGATGAAAAAAATTCCATATCTTAGTATATTTTTGAGCAAGGTATCAGGCTGCCAGAAGAACACAGAAGATCGTAGGCAAAAAACTATGATAAATTTGCCGTAAATGTGCTCCTTGACATCCACACTGTGTCGAGAACTTTTTAGTTGAGCATAACTTTTCTTAAAGTATCAGGCTGCACTACCCCGGTATAAGAGTAATAAATAAATGCACAAGAACTAAAAAAAAAAAAAGTGTCATCACTGTTAGTACTCATTGGGTCATGGGCATATTTTTTGTAAACACGTGACCAGGATTAGACTTAACCCGAAAAAATTCATTAGTAAAGCTGTGACGCAAAATGAAATTTGTAAAGTAGATTCAAAATTCTGATTAGTAGTTTATTTTATTTACTTATAATAATAGGCATAACATATTTTTACTGTGTGGCAGCAGCAAAGAGCACTTATCCAAAACCATAAGGCCCCGCCCCCCCCCCCCATTTCCTGCTAGCCTGAAAGACATGGACTACGCCCACTACAGTTTCCTTCCCTACAACCTGCCTAGAAGCTATGCTCTGTGCGGCTATTACATTGTCGAACACAGGCTGCGTTTTTCCGAGTTTAAACGAAATGCACACCATACATGATATAAGTAAGCTAATCACTTGCTGTTTCCAATTATCGGTAAAACAGCTGCTTGTGAACGCTGTCCTCATGCAAAGTACAATGTGTAGCTTGGCATTTTGCATTGCAAAATAACAATAATGCATTACACTTTGTGATACTGCTTCATGGAACAGCGAAGCTCAGAACTTTTTCCTGTCCTGCTATTCCACTTATGACATTGGATGCCACCAGCTGTTATGCATGTGATCCTGGAGACTCTATACATTTAAGTTTCGCTATTTTAAACTTCAGCACAACTAGACAATTCACAAGCAGAAAAGAGAGAGTAAGGGAACAGGATTCGAACTGGGAAATCTCCGACCACAGCAGGGCCAAAAATAGTCCAACGCAAGTCAGAATAGGCTCGCAGCTGCTGAAGGATCCTGATAGTCTCACAGCACCCAAATCATTAGGCCTGCAACAGACTTCTCGCACCTTTCCAGTTACCATATGAAATATAAGGTGGTACTTTTTTTCTTCAAATCTGTACCTTTTAAACTGCAGCAACATCTTATACTTACGCTCACCCATAACTAGGTTAAATTTTGACCGATTTTTGTATCTTAGTAAACTATTCAAACAGATTTCTTGGGAGCTGCCCAATAGTACCTGTCCTAAGTCAATGGCTTAAAACGGTTTTGATAACTTGGCAAAAACCAAATATATTTACAAAATGAACTCAATAGTCAATAAGCAGTTCAAACCCTAAGACGTTATTGAATATATACCTTCAAATGCAGTATAGGAGGAACTTACTGGCGCAGCAACTAATAAATGTAGTAGTGGCACTACCATAGCCTTACAAACGCATTGTGAACGTCATCGTTCTTACAATCATAGCCATCTATTTATTTGGCACTTGCAACCGCAAAACAATTAGTTTTATATTTGAGTAGTCTTACACATGTGCAAATATGGTACCTTATCAGATTGGCTTACTTTAATCAGCTAGGTTGAAATAACCCATTTCTATATTACACAAGTAAAACTTTTTTTTTCTTTTTATTTCTTTTTATTATTACCACCTGACTTCTTTAACTTCTTTATCATAAAATTGCCATCCAATTTTAATAATTCAGCACCAGCATGACAATTCAACGTAACTATATTACTAATATTCAGCAACCAGCGTAAGTGTCGCACTAAAAACCGATTCTGGATAAAGACAATAAGAATATATCAGGAACAAATATCTCAATTATTAAACTTAATTCTTACCAGGGCTGTATCCTGATACTTGCATGGCAGTCAAAAACTTCTTTAATGCTTCTTCGTAACGTCCCTCCTACGAAAACATATAATCGTAAGAGTTATTAGTGGGCAAGATCTTTAATTTGGGGCCAAAGCTTGCTTTGGGCTAGTCTAAGTTGGGTATGGAACGTCACAACTGCTCATGCGCTATCTATTTTTAGGTTTTTATGACTTTTTGTTAGTCTTTGTGAGCGCCCGCTCAGGCTTGTTGCTTCCTAGGCAGCCTAGACAGGGACCTTCAACTTCTGACTTCACAAACAATTCGGATGTGCTTGGGCGCCCAAGGGTATTTTTTAGCGGAGTTGAAGTATGCAACAACTTTAACGCGGAGAGAGGGTGCAATCGCCGCGCTTGCCCCTACGCACATGTTTGCACTTCTTGTAAAGAGCAGCACCGTGCCACGGTTTGCAAGGTTCCGGATGCCAATAGGCAGCATGATAAGGCTCCGGCCAAGCGTACTCCCACGACGTCATGACTGCCTGGTTTTTCTATGAACCACCCCTATTGATGTTGACGAGCTTGAAAAAGAACTTGCTTTTTTCCCAGACAGGGCATTTGTGGAAGAACTTTTGGAAGGTCTACGCTCAGGCTTTCACACGGGCATCGAAGCTTTGCCACAAACCTCCCTTGAATGCCGCAACCTGTTGTCTGCTAGGCGCGAACCGGATGTTGTTTCGCAGCTTCTCGAAAGTGAACTTTCTAAGGGCTATCTGATCGGGCCTTTCGAATCACCGCCCTTCCCTACCGTCAGAATCAACCCCATCGGTCTGGCGACTGGGAAGTATTCGGGAAAAAAGCGGCTTATCGTTGACCTCTCATCTCCTCATAATGACCCCCTTAACTGTAGTTTAAATGAGCTCATTGATAAGTCCAAGTTTTCACTTTCTTACACACGCCTAGATGATGCGATTAGAGTCATTTCCGGGATTGGTCCTGAAACTTTTCTTTGTAAAGTTGACATCACCGATGCTTTCAAGCTCATTCCCATTCATCCAGAACTTTGGCATCTTCACGGGGTACGGTGGGAAGGCAAATATTATTTTTTTGTGCGTTTAGTTTTTGGTTTGCGCTCCAGCCCAAAAATATTCGACAAGCTTGCATCTTCTCTTTGCTGGGTACTGGAGCACCGTTACAAGCTTGCGAACATTCTACATCTTCTTGACGATTTTCTAACCGTTGATGCTTCTGAGTGTGCTGGCTTGCGGACCATGTCACTGCTTACGCGGTTGTTTCGTAGGTTACGGATTCCTTTAGCTGCCCACAAGACAATCGGTCCTGTTAAGGTGTTAGACTTCTTGGGGATTACACTGGACGCTTCCACGATGGAGGCTCGACTACCCATTGACAAGAAGCTACGTATCTATGAACTGTTGCGAACCTTTGGGTCGAAAACATCATGCACCAAACGCGAACTTCTCAGTCTCTTAGGTCATTTAAGTTTTGCTTCGTGTGTTATTCCAGCGGGACGCTCCTTCGTTGGCCATCTTTTAGCTCTGTCGTGTTCAGCAAAAGAACTGCATCACCGCATTAGGCTGAATGCTGACTGTCGCCGTGACTTTTCTTGGTGGTCCCTGCTGCTTGACGAGTGGAATGGTGTTTCCTTGTTTCGTGAGTGCGCGACAACTCACGCTGCGGACTTAGAGATATTCACGGATGCATCCTCCACGATCGGCTTCGGAGGCTACTTTGCTGGGCGTTGGTTTGCAAGTGTCTGGCCGTCAGAGATTCTTGCTCTTGAGAATGGTTCAATATCCATAGCCCTGCTGGAACTTTACCCTATCGTGGTCGCTGCGGTTTTGTGGGGCACGTTTTGGGAGAGGAAACGTATTCTTTTTCGCTGCGACAATAGTGCCACGGTTAGTATTATCAATAAAGGCAGATCTCCAGTTGCGGCTATAATGCGACTTATGAGGCGTCTGACGTGGTGCGCATTGAGAGGCAATTTTTGTATTTCAGCCACCCATATTCCCGGCAGCACTAATCTGATTGCAGACTCTTTCTCTCGTTTGCAGCTAGAAAAATTCAGACAGTTGGCCCCTACTGCTCGTCTTTTCCCGGAGCCGTGTCCAGACTTCAGTTCAATGATAATGCTTTAACAGCCACTGTTCATGGACTTTTTGAGGCAGCTATCAGTCCCGGTACGCGCCAGGCCTACGCAACTGGCTTCAATTTGTACAAATCCTTCTTGGAGTGGCCTGGACAAATCTGCTGCCCCCGGCATCTGAACGTCTGCTCATTTACTTTGCAGCATTTTGTTTTTCTGTGCGGCATCTCAAACACGGCACTATCAAGCTCTACCTGTGTGGTATTCGTTTTGCCTTTTTGCAGCACGGCCTCCCCAGTCCATTGTGCAATACTGCGGGTTTAACCCACCCGGCACTTGCTACGGTACTTCGGGCTATCAAGCGAACATCAGTTTCTGTTAGAAAACCCCGCCTTCCGATCACCGCTGACATCCTACGTAATTTAGTGTTGACCCTACGACAAGGAGTGTTTTCCCCATTCATCGATGCTATGATGGAGGCAGCGTGTACTACTGCTTTCTTCGCCTTCCTTCGTTGTGGCGAATTTACGGTTCGCTCGGCCTTCGATTTTCACATCAACCTCTCCATATCCTGTGTTGCCTTGGACCCCCGGGCGGTGTCTGCCTGCGTTAAACTGCAGGCTTCCAAAACGGACCCTTGCCAACAGGGTATCGAGATCCACTTGTTCTGCACCGGCCAATTATTTGTCCTGTCCATTCCCTGGCAGCCTACATTCAACGTAGGGTAGGTGCTGCTACCCATGCAACAGAACCTTTCTTTCTCAAAGATGGTGGGAGGACGTTGTCTAGAGCCTTCTTCATCGCCAAGTTGAAGATACTGCTGCAGCAGATAGGCCTCAACCATACCCTTTACAATGGACACTCCTTTCGTATAGGGGCTGCCACCTCTGCCGCCAAGGCTCAAGTTGAGGACCACTTGATCAAGACCCTCGGTAGATGGGCATCTGACTGCTATGTGCGATACATTCATACCGAACCTAGCTCGCTACAGCTAGCCAAGCTACGCATGTGCGCTAGTTAATGCCTAGATCTCCTAGCCTCGTTTTTGTTTGTTTGTTTGGATGTGTGTTATCTTGGTGTATGTATATGTGCTGGTTTTTTTTTTTCTTTCTTTTCAGGTGACTGGCAGAAAGCAAGAAAAAAAAAGTTTATACCTGCTAATAATTTTTAACTCTTTTGCCCTCCGGGTTTGTGGTTACTGGTCGTGCTTTTTTTTTTTGTTGACTGTGCTGTATCTGTGCTTATATATTTTTGTTTCTAGGCCTTTCCACTGGGGGTTGCCTTGTGGCATTATTTGTATTAGATTTTTATCATTTTTTGAGAGGATGATCTTCCTCTCTTCTCACATCCTCTTTTGGGGGCCCGACACCCGTTGGGTATCGCCTTGGCATTAGTACGTCCTTCCCTGCTCCGCAGGAATAGGACTCCCCTCTGGCCCCCAAAAGGCTCATCGGCTGTACCGGCCTGATGCGGGGAAGGTGCAGTACATCCGTGCTCACCCTACTTGCGTCCCACAAGGTCGTGCAGTCAGACCGGGTCTCTTTGGGTCTGCCCAGAGCGGCGTCTTTCTTCGGGGGCGGTGCTCCACGAGTCCGCCCCATTTTTTGCCACATTTCATGTTTTTTTTTTATGATAATAAACAGTTTTACCATATACTTGTGTTCGTGTCGTTTCATACCCTTGCTTAGATTTGGGGCCAAAGCTTGCTTTGGGCTAGTCTAAGTTGGGTATGGAACGTCACAACTGCTCATGCGCTATCTATTTTTAGGTTTTTATGACTTTTTGTTAGTCCCGCTCAAGCTTGTTGCTTTTGTTACCCGCCTCCACCCCTTGCCTACCACCTTTTTTTTCCCCCTATTACTGGATTTGCATATGTATTTCTCGCCTTGCGTTCTGGTCCATTGCGGAAGCCTTGACACTTTTGTTTTATTTGGCATCATCGATGCCCATTCCTCAGGTCTATTATATTTGTGTGTGTGTCCTTTTTGCAGCAATCTAGAATCCTGCATTAGTACGTCCTTCCCTGGCCCCCAAAAGGCTCCCAAAAGGGCCAAAAAAGGCCCCCAAAAGGCTCATCGGCTGTACCGGCCTGATGCGGGGAAGGTGCAGTACATCCGTGCTCACCCTACTTGCGTCCCACAAGGTCGTGCAGTCAGACCGGGTCTCTTTGGGTCTGCCCAGAGCGGCATCTTTCTTCGGGGGCGGTGCTCCACGAGTCCGCCCCATTTTTTGCCACATTTCATGTTTTTTTTTTATGATAATAAACAGTTTTACCATATACTTGTGTTCGTGTCGTTTCATACCCTTGCTTAGAATGTAGCATTGCCAACAAATAATACCAGATGAATTATTTCTACTAAGCCCAGACTGGTGAACTGGTCGGTGACAAAACATCGGTGACCTGGTAATTTAGTACGTGTCAATTCATTTTTGTGCACAACTTTTATTAGATTTCCCTTACTGGCAAATTATTGCTTGAACAATAGCATCACCTGCACAGATATGCACAATAACGGTTGAGAAACGCATCAAGTCATTCTAAATTATAAGTCACTAATATTAGGTCATGCGAACCATACTTTCTCAGTGTTATCTACCAGTTTTGGTATTACACGCCTTTAGAACCAAATGCACTGCAAACATATACAGTATATTTTGCTGGGCTTTATATCAGTTGTATTGTTGTACATAATCACATCTGCATGCATTGTTGCTCGAAGTGCTTCCGGAATTGTAGTATTATTCTAAGAGTTTGTTGTTGTAGCAGGTATAATGGGGTTTTAACTCTATTCCTGTTGTCTGTCAGCAGGTAAAAACTTACTTGCTGACAGACAACAGGAATAGAGTTAAAAACCCCATTATACCTGCTACAACAACAAACTCTTAGAATAATACTACAATTCCGGAAGCACTTCGAGCAACAATGCATGCAGATGTGATTATGTACAACAATACAACTGATATAAAGCCCAGCAAAATAAAAAAGATCCTTGGACACAATAACTGAAAAAAATCGATGAATACACAGGCTTTGGTAGGCTTAACATTCTACTTTTAAAATATCAATTCAATAGCTAAAAATTATAAAGTGGTCTACTTGACACCAAATAATTGAGCACTGAATATGGTGTGCAGTGGCAGGTTAAAACCATTGATGATACAAAATGAGTGGCAAAGCTTGCCTACACAGTATACCCTCGATCTGGGCACACTATTTTAACACATGCAAAAAGAACCGAGTTTGAGTTACTTCTTTTCTTACAAGCATTTCACATCACATTTTTTGGTACTCCTCTTATCGATTAGCACATAACACCAAAGTAACATGGAAAAGTAACATAGAAGACCACATAAAAAGAAAGTTATTTCATAATTTGACTACCGCATCCTAACTAATTATTTTATTTATTATTCATATAACAGAATTACCTTGTGCAAAAGACATCCCAAGTTAATTTCCGTGTCTGGATCATCAGCTGGACATTGGTCAATCAAACTCTAACAGGAAACGAAAAACAAATAAAAGAATTTATTGTCTGGCTAACAAAAGCCATCCATCGAATATGCCAAAGGCACGAGCAATCAATAATGACATGTAATTTCTACGATTTCGCAAAATCGCAAATTTCACAACTTTTTTTCTAAAAGAGTTATAAAAATTATTCTTCAAGTGGTAGGTAAACAATCACTAACTGAAGCAAAACACCCTCTTAATTGTCGCAGACTGCCACAAATTTCCAAAAATAGCGCAAAATTTACCACAAAATGGCTTTATTCGGCAGGAAATAAATTTAATGAAAAACAAGCCAGTATAATAGACAACTAGATATTGGAAAGAAAATCCAGTGGCAGTTATCGCCGAAGCAATACTCGAGTGGATCTGCACAAAAAAATGCTATTTGCAAAAAGTTGCCATAAATGACCAGTCGATCATCAGCCACGGGCTGGGGGGATATTTAAGTTACAAAGTTGGGCTGCAATTGTGCAGCCATATTTTCGTGCTTCATTGGAATTTTTATCATAAATTTTGTCAATATACGAGCCAAGGGTATGCCGTTATCAAATTCGACCGCAATATCCATCACCACAAAATTGCACTTCATCGCAACAAATCTCACCGCAAAATCAGGCCTAGTATTATCGTGGAAATAACATGTCCTTAGCAATCAAGCACAATAAATACAAACAATGTATTTGCCATTGGATGCATTGACAATTAAAGGGAATTCAAAGGATTGAAACTTGTACATCACAATAGCTTTGCATTACAACACAACTGTTGTTTTGGCTGTTTAAAATTCCGACAACAAAATGAACAACAGAAAACTTGCGTACAGCATTTTATGCAATTGAAACGAACAACAATTTTAACTTTTAATACTACAGTCTATGGTAGAATCTCGATTACGGTATGCAAACACCTTGGTTATCTGAATCAGGGTTGTTGCGATTTTCCCAGCCCAGCCCAATAAAACCCACTGACTTTTTTTCACAAAAAAAACACATGAAAAATCCTGGTATTAAACCCAGTTAGTGGAATTTTTTTTTCAATATTTGATTAGTTAATTTGAAATAGTGTTTCGGAGAGTAATTTTTTTCAACAGTTGATCTTTGACTGACCCGTTTATTTAGTTTAAAGAGGGGTGGAATGAGTGAAGGAATGTTTTAACAATCACCTTTCCTAGTGAATTGCCAAGTCACTAAACCTAATCCCAAGAGGGATCAGCTGAACTTGCTACTTGCAAACAAGAGTTGAAACAGAGCTGATTGCATAAAACATTTTTAAAAAGTCAGCAAACATCAAAATAGTTAAATAAACAGCATAACTTGATAATTACTTACGTACGGAGAAAAATACGCACATTTCCAGACAGGCAAGAACGATATAACAATTCTTGGCGAATTTTCGATAGTCAATTTGCTGTTGATGGAGAAACCTAGCCGACTATCATCTTCAGGCACGTAATAAAACTCCAAACACTACCACCTATTTACAGTCCATTAGAATTTGAAATTGGCGTTAACTTGGCCTCCGATATTTACCTTAAAAAAAAATTACCTCAAAAATAACTTGATAAACACAATAACCCCCTTGAAAAGTTCACCCGGGTTGAGATTTTTCAAAAACACCGCGGCTTTTCACGACCCCGATACCCTTATAAACAAAAGAATCTCGTGACGATTCCTGTAGTCCGAAATTGTGCGTCAAGTTTATCTGAACTGACGTTTTATGACTAGTGGTGTCTTAAAAATAAACAAATCACTTAAAATTGAAGTTTGGTCGATATTTTTGCATGACAACACAATCAACAAGCAAATAATATTACCAACTTATTAAAATAAAAAAAATGTTCCAAGCAGCGACTTTGAATTGTTCTACAGTATTTGTGTTTGTGTGTTTTTAGAACTGGTAGTTATTTCAGTGCACGTAACTATCACCTAATTCCTCTTTAACCAGAACAAAAAAATACTTTACCATTGTAAAATCGAAAACTACAAACAAAAAAATCGACTAAACATACCTTTGCTCCAGGAAGATCATCTTCACTGTACTTGATGGCTGCTTGTAATTTGGTTACCTAGGAAATAAAAAACATTACATTTCTTTGCAGTTAACATTGTATCTATCTAGTACGAAGTAGGACACTACTTCTACATTTCCGCAAAAAAGGACAAATTTTTTTTTCAAAGTTATTGGTTGGCAAACCTCCATTGACATTTTTAGTAACCAGTACGTTATCAGCATCAGATTGGTTTGAATCCACATTAGGCGATTCCTAACAAAATTTTTATTTCTCACTATCCAGCATGCCAGTTTTTGAAAGTATGGGCCCTTTTTTCCCGATGAAACGTACAAATTTAAAGGAACTTGCTTTCCTTACCAATTGATGCTTTTCGCATATAGGCGTAATGTGTACTTTTACTACCTTGAGCAAAAAAAAAAATAGTTGCAAACTATATTTACCGCAATGATTACATGTAGCGTGGCTCAAATTGCAGTGTCGGATTCATGTATTAAAAAAAATGGGTAAGACTAGAAGATGAATCATTTTTATCTAAGACTATGGCAACACTACTATTACATACCAATTAAAAAGAAAACTCATTTACAATGCTACAATTATTTTGGTAAGCTTTTAAAACACAAGAAGTGAAGAACTAAAAGAAAAATTTTTTACTGTAAGACCACAAGAACAAAAGATTTTCAATAAAGGAACAAAAGTAGGAACAGCTTTATTAAATTATATGAATACACTAATATCACCTTCAAGAATGTTTCTACAACAGTCCACTTAAATTTTCGAGGAAGAAAACACCGTTCCTCTTCTTCAGAAGACCACACCACAGCAGAGAAAGTTCGTTCGATGTGCGCTTACTCCATGTTGCACTTTAAATCTTCTTGCACGTGCTGCCGACCACAGATCTCTAAGTTATTCACTAGAGAGCCGCTCGACGACTGCAGTCAAATTCCACTTCGTGTCAAGTTTGGCAATTAGAGGCAATGGGACAAGTTCTTTAATTAGGTCGTGGGAAGGGCCAGTAAGGTTCATGAGAGGCACTCGGCGACGAGAAAATCTTTTAATTGTGAGGGATTCGAGTGCCCGGAGGTGTGCTCCTTGTTTGGTGCTGGAGTGGAGGAGCACAGATGCCTGGTCCCAAGCAATATTGTGGTTTGTCTTGTGATGATGTTGGGCAATCCCATTCAATTTTTCCCCTCGTCGGGTGACTCCCATGTGCTCCTTGAGTCGTAATTCCAGACAGTGTTTAGTTTCTCCGATGTAAGTGGCATTGCAGTCCAGGCACGGCACCTGATAGACGACTTTTTGAGACGACTATCACTTTTTTTAGACCACTATCAGGTGCCGTGCCTGGACTGCAATGCCACTTACATCGGAGAAACGAAACGCCGTCTGGAATAACGACTCAAGGAGCACATGGGAGACACCCGACGAGGGGAAAAATTGAATGTGATTGCCCAACATCTTCACAAGACAAACAACAATATTGCTTGGGACCAGGCGTCTGTGCTCCTCCACTCCAACACCAAACTAGGAGCACACCTCCGGGCACTCGAATCCCTTGCAATTAAAAGATTTTCTCGTCGACGAATGCCTCTCATGAACCTCACTAGCCCTTCCCATGACCTAATTAAGAACTTGTCCCATTGCCTCTAATTGCCAAACTTGACACGAAGTTGAATTTGACTGCAGTCGTCGAGCGGCCCTCTAGTGAATAACTTAGAGATCAGTGGTCGGCAGACGTGTGCGAAAATTTAAAGTGCAACATGGAGTAAGCGCACATCGAACGAACTTTCTCTGCTGTGGTGTGGTCTTCTGAAGAAGAGGAACGGTGTTTTCTTCCTCGAAAATTTAAGTAGACTGTTGTAGAAACATTCTTGAAGGTGATATTAGTGTATTCATATATGTCTGAATATTATCACTGTCAACGCCGTTTACCGGTTTTTGCATTTAGGAACAGCTGCAAGTAAAAAAGAAAATAGTACCAAAAGTTCCTACCAAAAATTAGGAAAAACAGGGATTTTTTGCAATGAAAAATATAATCGGGAACGCACATTTTGTTAAACACTGTAGTTAGTGATAATGAACACTTGACCTTAATTAGCTAACACTCCAATTACATTATTCACTAGCAATGCAGTTTGTCGCTTTATTGGGGTCCGTTCTTTTGCTAAGTTGCTGCTAGACACAGCAAAGCAGGCTCAGGACAACAGCTTCTAGTCTCGGTATCTAGGCATTTTTGGCGTGGCGACCCAGGATTTCACAAAAGTGCTACTGCAAGCTTCTTTAAAAAAAAAACTGTGTAATATGACATCAGTCCGAACCCAGAATATAGCAACCGAGATGCAGAATTTTCTGCAACTGTCTGCGACACCAACTATCAGAAAAAAAAATTGTCTGCAGCTAATCTGTTTTTTTTTTCATACAGTTACCCACATGTTTATTGGTTTTTACTTAATAACTTTTCAGTGCTGTATCCTATTGATCAGGTTACTCCACCAATGGAAAGGTCTCGTCGAGATGATTAAAATGGTGTAATGGAATGTCAAAATCGGTCAAAAATTGACAAAACAGCAGAAATTTGGCCAAAATTTGTCCACGGCGGCCATCAACTGTATCGCACAGGTTCTGCTACAGGGTACAGCAACACCACTGATCTATGCCATAGGTAAACTACGGAAGGTCTACTGGCTAGAATAAAAGATGTTGGGAGTTGTTACCCGATAAAACCTGAAGCTTCCTTCTAATCCGGTCTTAGCCAACTACCCTTAGGCTTAGGATATGGTGCTCAATCAACATCAGATGTATTACGGTAAGTGCTCATCATTATGGCATTTGCCATAGCTCAAATTTCACCACGAAGGATGAAAGTTTCACATGGGAACGAATTGCACTGGCCTTTCACACAGGATGTTTGGCTAATTCTGCTGCCAGTGTCAACAAGAAAAACAAAATATCTCTAGGCGTACTTGTACGATCCACAAGGAAGAACAATACGCTACTGCTTGTTGGCCTGTACTTCAACACTTGGTTAGAGCTGGGTGGTATAGGGATTTCACGGTTCGGTACGGTATCGGTTTTCCATTTTTCATAATTCGGTTTTTCGGGTATGGTATTGTTTTTTTTTACAATACAAAATGTTACACTTATTTTTAAAATTTTTTATTTTAAAGTACTTCAACGAATCAACATAGAAAAAGTAGTGTTGATGTTTAAATTATTTAAAAATAATGCTTTTCCCAATTTTAAGATTTTGATGTTAATTCGTGCAAAACAAATTTTGTTCAGCGACCTTATATACGAGAAGGCATCTTTTTGGCTACAGCGGTTGACTTCCGGTTGCGTTGTCTGTGCTCAATGCAACCAAAGGCTAGCAAACGTACGACTTATTTTTTGGAGACAACCAAATTCGGTTTCGGTATTTTATAAATACCAAAAACTGCGGTATTAATACCAACAACGCCCAGCATTACACTTGGTTATTGAACAATCTTTCAGTCAACTGACTGCTTGTCGTGTGGTGTGGAATTAAGTCTACTGCTCAAAGGTAACAAGATTAAAGAAAGTTTGCAATATACGATCTTGCTAATCAAGCACTCTGCAACAAATCCAAAACATCACAAAGAACAAAAGTCACACTTGCACCACCAAACACGTTGAAAACTCTTAAATTTCCGGGGACAATCGTTCCCCTTCTTCCGAAGCAAAAGAAGCAGCGGCTTCAAACTATCATCTTCAGCTGTGGATGCAATCGAAACCACCCTCTTTCGAACGGCTCCATCACTTATCTTTGTGATGTGATGGGGAGCGTCTTGTTGGAGTTAAACAGCTCCCTACCATCGCCTGTCAAGCCTGCATATGAAGTCAGGGCTGAGGAGGCTTTCGACGAGATCTTAAACAGGGCTTACCAGATTCACAAGAGGCGAGGAAAATTTCTTGATGGCAATTGATTAGAGCGCCTGGAGATGTACTCCTTGCTTGGAGTTGGAATGTAGGAGAAAGGACGCTCGCTCCCATGCAATTTGGTGTCTGCTTTTCTTTTGATGTTGAGCAATTCCGTTGAACTTTGGCCCTTTCTAGGTGTCGTTCAATGCTCCTTGAGCCGAATTTCAAAACTATGTTTCGTTTTTCGCACATAGTTGGCTCCACTGTCATGGCAGAGTACTTTATAAATAACACTTTCTTGCTTGCTCACTTCCGGGTGAGGAAGCACGTGGATAGAGCAATGCTGGGGATCTTAGGGGGGAGGAGTAGGTGGGAGTGAAGGCCCACACAGGCATCTCACACGAAGAAAGATTTTCTCCCCCATCTACCCTCCCCCCTCACAAGATCCCCGACCTCCCTACTCCCTCCCCCAGAAACGAGTAAGCAAGAAAATGTTATTTACGAAGTACCCTGCCACGACTGTGGACCTACCTATGTGGGAGAAATGAAATGTAGAATCGAAATTCAGCTCAAGGAGCATTTGAAAGACATATGGAAAGGGCCAAGGTCAAAGGAATTGCTGAACATCAAAAGAAAATGGGAGCTGACGATGGGAGCCGTCAACTCCAACAAGATGCTCTCCATAGGCTCCAACGGAACAGTGATGGAGCAGTTCGACGGAGCGTGGTTTCAATTGAATAAACAGCTTGAGATAACGGTTCGAATCTGGTACAACTTTTGCTTCGGAAGAAGGGGAACAGATGTCCCAAAAAATTCACCAGTTTTCCCAAAAATAGTTTTCACCATATCTGGTGGAGTAAGTTCGCCTTTTGTTTCTATGGGTCAGCAATAAAAATTTGAAGTATTAAAGGTACACCCAGCCTGCCTTATAACAACCATGCGAAGATCGTCATACGCGCATTTACGAGCGCTAAGGTCGGCTGTGGTGGTAGCTGCGTTCCTTGCAGCGAGGATCGTAGCTGCTGTCTCTGTTGGCTTTGGGAATAGTACACGGGACAGCATCAAGTTAAAGATTGTGTCATCACAAACCGGAATGATCTTGTATTTTAACATCACAATTTGTAATTTTCTAGGCTAGTATCTTATAATTCTGCTTCGGCGATCTAGTGAAATAATTCATTTTAATTTTTACCGCATAGTCTATTAGATTTTTGATGTCACGGTAATTATTAGAAAATTAGTACATGCACACACAGAGATGAAACGTGATGATTACTGTAAGCGTGTAAAGCATCATATACTGCGGGACGCAGTAAATAAAGTTAACAATTATTCAACAGAAAATCTCCTAGAAGCCATATTTTATTTTAAAACGGATTTTTACCAAGGGATTGACTAACGGTAAGGAAATAGACATTTGGGGCCGTACTTGATGTGGTGGATCGAAAAAAATGGCGCAGGTATATCCCTTTAAGTAAAGAAGTAAAATGACAAGTGTAACTCAAAGAAAAGCACCAACAGTGTGTTCAAACTTCAAATTTGTGTAATTCGTGTGACTATAAGACGACGATGCAGTTTTAATGGAAGGAATTTTTTTTAAAAAGTCCTATATTCTGGCCAATATAGTACTTTGGAAGTGTAAGTGAAAGCCCTTCTCATACATATACGTAATTTTCTAGTACGAGCTTGCATTTTAAGTTTAGTACCGTATACTTACTATGATACCATGCTTTGAGTTACAATTATGGCTCCGACAAAAGAAGAATCATACAATTCAGATTATTTTTGTTATGATTTCACACAAGTCAGCCTAACGTACAACTCTTTACAAAAAATTCTCCTAAGACATACCTTTCCTTGGTACTTGGGATTATCAATCTGACTGGTCACTTTCATAGCTTCTTCGTAAGAGCATGAATTATACAATGCCTGCGAGTAGTACAGCTTGTATTCTTCTACCTCCGGATAAAAAGCCGTCAGTTGCTCATAATACGCGGCTGCCTCTGCGTAGTTCTGCATATTATAATTGCAGTACGCCAGTAACGAGAGTGCAGCCCTGGACTGAAACACGCAAATTAACAAATTGAATTTTTTGGTTTGATCGTCTTAAAAAAATGTTAATAGGCTATTAAAAATACCATAGCGGTTTTTACTCTGAAAGCTCACATCGAAAAAATGTCAGCCCTGAATTTAACGCACAATTTCAGAATACAGGAATCTCACCAGATTCTTGCGAATTTTCAACAGACAGTATTCGTCAGGCACTAACAGAATTTGTAAAGGTTGTAACTCATCGTTTTGGAGATCGTGATTTGAAACCGGCGCTCGGCGTGGCCCACTGCGTGCGTCGGGCCTACTGGATGCTTCTGGCTCACTGGATGCGATGGGCCTGCTACATGCAGCAGGTCCTCTCTCCCATCGGCTTGAGAGTCTCGCTGAAAAATCTTTTCTTAGTAGAAAGCTGATTCCCGGATTAGAAGCACCCTGTGTATTCATTAGAGTAGCTCCATTTTTTACATGGTGCTGAATGGCCAGGGACTCGAGTCCTCTTAAATGACGATCATATGGGACGTTGGATTTTAGCAGTGTTGACGTTTTGCTCCAGCCAATATCATGCTTCGTCTACATTACATTACATTGGAGAAACGCGAGTGGGAGTTAGAAAGAGAGTTAAACAACACATGGCAGATACGAAGAATAAAGACACAAGAAACAGCATTGCTTCCCATCACATGGAGACGAAGCATGATATTGGCTGGAGCACTACGTCAACACTGCTAAAATCCAACGTCCCATATGATCGTCATTTAAGAGGACTCGAGTCCCTGGCCATTCAGCACCATGTAAAAAATGGAGCTACTCTAATGAATACACAGGGTGCTTCTAATCCGGGAATCAGCTTTCTACTAAGAAAAGATTTTTCAGCGAGACTCTCAAGCCGATGGGAGAGAGGACCTGCTGCATGTAGTAGGCCCATCGCATCCAGTGAGCCAGAAGCATCCAGTAGGCCCGACGCACGCAGTGGGCCACGCCGAGCGCCGGTTTCGAATCACGATCTCCAAAACGATGTAGTTACAACCTCTACAAATTCTCTTAGTGCCTGACGAAGACGGACGAATACTGTCTGTTGAAAATTCGCAAGAATCTGGTGATATTCCTGTATTCTGAAATTGTGCGTTAAATTCAGGGCTGACGTTAATAGGCTAGTAAAGAACATGGAATAAGCAATAACGTAACTTACGTTTGGGTTGGACTCGTATATTTGGCTAAGAACAGCAACAGCTTCATTGTACTTTTGTTCTTTAATCTGTAAATAATAAAAATACTTCATGCATTTTCAAAATGTGAAATACAAGTGTATAGAACAGACATCATAAGAAACTGATCAATAACACCATATGAAAATTTATCAGTTAAGCACTATCTGGCGTAAGCTATCGCATGTAAAAATAATACTGAAGTAAACAATTTTATTACGACAAAATAGTACGCCAACTATTAGTAATGCTCTCTTGCGACTCAGCGTTACCAGCACAAAACTAGACTGGGTGAAAGCAGCTAGATTTTAAGCGTAACCAGCAACAATATGTCAAAATTACGAAGCTTTAACATTTCGGGCACCTCGGGTTTACTACTTTAACCTTTTACCATGTTGGTGAGAATGCATTAGCGAATTGATGCACATTTTATCATGTGGTAGTGCGTCGTTAGAGCCTTACAATTTTGACATGCTGTTGCAGGTTTCCCTAATGGAGAGGGGTGGAAGAAATTTGTATCGAGGCCGGGGAATTTATCGGAATTTCCACTTGGGCTAATCTTAGTTGTTGAACTTTTTTTCATCACTAACATTATATTAAAGACGGAAAGCCACAGAGCTAAAAAACTCCACATGCAAACCTATTTACGTTGCCTTAGGGATGTTTTTAAAGTCAGCGGCTTGCGAGTCGCTTGGCCGCGGGGAACGCTTTCCCATTGGAATAACAAACAGGCAGCGTTTCCGCTTGCAAGCGAGTCGCAAGCCGCTGACTTTGAAAACATCCCTCTTTTGAACCTGTATGTCAGGCTGCCTTGGAGGGGCAGTCTGACATATAAGTCCAAAAGGCAACGTAAATACGCTAGCAATTGTATTTATTTAACATTATGTTTGTGTAGAATTTTATATTACTGTATTTAAAAGCTAGGCTTTTGACTTGCAAACAACGTGGTAGCCTATTGATAGCCATAGAACAGAAGTAATTACTAAAAGCTGCACCACATTAAATTGGTTTCAAAGTGTAACGTTGTTGAAGCTATGTTTGGCTAGGTTAGTTGCAGTAGCCAAATTTCATACCCCTGGGAACGACTTTTAAGCGACTGCGAAGAAACTGTCATTACAGATATTAGCGGTTAGTGGGAGCCCTCAAGAAACAAGCTCTCCATTGTTTGCCATTGCTTTCCGACCACTTTCTTTTTTCACTGGTGTTTTTAATTTATTGTTGTCGATGTTGTTGGGAGTTATTGTAGGTTAGGTTAGGTTAGGTCGGTTCCATTCCATTGACCCAAATTTCACCAGGTGTGTTTCCTGAGCTAGTTTCCTACTGGCTGTCACTAACCACAAGAGTAATATGGATTACCCTTGCTAATCTCTAATCTATAGAAAGGAACTCGATACCCGCTGGATGACAGACCAACCTTTTTTATATGTCAAAGTAGCTACGCCACACAAATAAAAATAAACGTTTCTCAGGCACCACTTGCATCCTAGAAAACTCTTTGCATTTCGGCTTTTTTTTCTTCGAATTAAAAAAAAAAAAATCATGCTTATCACGCATCAGACGTCCATCTTGTAGATTGATTATTTTGGACTAAAAGCTGTGATTCATAAGCTCCCGTTTACCATCGTAGAATAGTACAAGAGCAAAGATCCCAGAAGCAGAACTTTCTGCCACCGTCTGTGACACCAATCGTCGAAAAAAATTGTCTGCAGCTAAGATGTCTGAGATGTTTAGTGGATTTTATTAAATAACTTTTCAGTGCTTTATCTGATTGATCTGGCTACTCCACCAATGGAAAGCTCTCGTCAAGACGATCAAAATGGTGTATTGAAACGACAAAATCGGTCAAAAATTGACAAAACGGCAGAAATTTGGCCAACATTTATCCACGGAAGCCTTCAACTGTCTGTGATGTATCGTCGCGCAGATTCCGCTATGGAGGTAAATATACATAGCCTACATTCCAAAATTACTTTAATCTTGTTAAAAATATATACAACTGGAAGCATTTTAGGAGATTCTGATCTCATATTAACCACAAGAACCGTTTTGTGCTTCACCATTTTCAGTAAATAAAAAATAAAAATAAAATCTGCATGCCTCATCGTAAATTATGAAAATTATTTGCCAAAGAAGCATTTTTTTTGACTTTGTGCGGCCTTACACTTTTTTCATTTCCATAGAATACGGTAGGTCCCATCTAGTTACACATCACTTTCATATAGTTGCACTAGTTACACATCACTTTCATATAGGCTAATTGACTTCAGATCACAATATTATTAATCAGCCGAGCGAGAGATGCTATAATACATTATTTTAGTTTCTATATCCTCATTTCCATTTTAAATAGCATTTCCTGAGTATGAAGCATGTGAGCTCTGCAAGCTAACAGTGAAGCGAACATTGAACCACACCCTCAAATCAAGCTAACGAAAACAAGACTAATATTTACGATCTCATCTGGCCAGCTCTACCACAGCATATGCGCTATGATAAAAGAAGCATCCGTGTTGTTTCAAAACGTGGAAAATTGACATTACAGTAATAGTTGTTCTATTTACCATTATTTTCTGTGTTTTACCACACTACAACTTTCAGTACCATATATGGTTAATGTCTGTTGCAGACACCTTTGCTCCCAGCTGGCCTTTCCATGTGAACCACATGCACCATGGCTTTTCGGACTCCCGCACGCTCATGCGTGACTCTTGTCTCGCAACATGACAGGCCCCAACATGGCTGATTAGTCATTATATACAAATGCTCCTCAGTACCAGCTAGAGCGACAATGCTGCAACACAAACCCAATTGAACATGCAAAGAGTGAGAATAAACCTCTGAACCTCAACTTGGTGATGTGTGACTGACTTTGAACTGCTCAAGTAAGTGATACGAGTTTGGGCGACTGGTCATCTCAAAGAGGCCGTGTCGGCCACCTCATGGCCCCGACCAATCAATCTTGTAAGCGCCACTCCAACGTTGGGCTCGTCACTAAACCCGCACTGTTAACTACCAACATGGCTTCATGATGTTAATTTTGTGCTCGGGGCCACTAGCCTTATCGACCAGGCTCCCTTATCCTTTCCGAAAATATTTTGAGGTAGGAATTTCATTTTCAAACTACTAAATTGCGTGTACCATTGAAGCTCATGAATTTGTATCGTTATCGTGTTCCAGACACACATACACACAAAATCAGGTTTCATCTGAGTATTCTATCTCACACGATCAGCTAATAAAATAGTACTGTAGAGTACATAAAAAAAATAAGACGAACAAACACCAAGCTTTCGTGCAGAGGACAGACCCCCCCCCCCCCCCCCTGCATGATTTCATTGTCAAAACAAATCCAAATACCAATGCAACGTACACCAACTGATCGCATTAACACATCACCCTAAACGCAGCCATCACGGCACACTGCGTACCATATTATACACTGTCTTCGTATATTCTCCATCCTTGACACGGGCGAAGTAAGCCATTAAAAACTTAAAACGGCCCGAGATCAGCGAAACCGTTCAAAGATCCGCCATACCCGCAAAACTATTCAGCTTCCACGCATGTGCAAGAAACAGTATTTAGCGCTACCCATAAAACCTACGATTATTTCTTTGTTCAAGCTGCCGAAAACTAATATTCTTAGGTAAGTGGTTTACGTTATTTTACTGGGTTTTTTTTCTTAATATATACTTCGCTGCATTTACGAAGGCGGCAAGGTCTTTGGGCGTGTCACCGTGCGTAATTTTTGGTAGCGCCAACTATCGACCGAGTCGAATCAGGGGTACAGTCTAATGCAGAGGTGTGCGTTAAAGTTATCGGCGGCGGCGTTGGTTAACATATTTTATAACGACAAAGGCGTCATGAAAGGAGCAAGCGGCGGTTCTACGAAATCCCTCTTTATGTATTTGTTAAGTTGTTTCTTGTTTAAAATTTAAAACATCTGTAACATTATTTTTTGAAGTTAGCAGAGGGAGCGACAGTGAACCGGGGAAGCAACATTGCAGCGCACAAGACATGGAATTTTTTAAAACTTATCACACGGCACGTCGCGCGGTTTCCCACATCTCTGGTCTTCTATGACTGGGCTTAGGCAACGCTGTGGGCATTTACTGTTTCCATCGTTGCCATGAGCAACCAAACAGCATTGCGAGCAAAACCATCTCTGGCAAAACCATACGTAAGTCGTCATGCATGAGACTCAGTTAGATCCCCAGTTTCGGTATCAAACCGGAAATTATTTCGTTTCTTTTGTTTCTTGTTTACCACAGCTTTTTATTAATATATTAATTTTTTATTATTTATTATTCGAGTTAATTTATTTATGTACCAGCATACACAAACAATGAATCACTGCCACCAAGGATTTATAGAACCTATAAAATTCTTGCTTGACACGTAACAGCAAAGATTAAAGACAGTATCGTCTAAAAATCGTTCTTCTTTGCAAAACATCACCAGGTTTTTATTAGGGACCACATTATATACCACCAGGTGAGGGGGGGGGGGGTGGAGCTGGGGAAGGCATGTTTTTATCGGATCCTCTCGATGGGGGAGGGGCGGTCATACATTTTAAAACGGTGAGGGACAAAACAACATTGAGCAAATTAGAGGTAAAATGCGTTTTCTATATGCCATTCGGAAATATATACTACTTGTTAATTTTAGCATTCCTTTTCCTAGAGGTTTTTAAAGTGGCACTATCACCGATTGAAATGCGAAAGAAAATATCATGGCGCCATCTAGCGGCAATGATATTGTTACTATTTATAGCTTGCTCTCAGGTGCACGAAGACGAAGCAAATTTTCACTCAACAATTAAGGATGTCGTGGCTTGTTTGTTTCGTTAAAAGAAATGCCGTTCTGCATTCCTTCACTTGATGCAAGTGCTAGATGGCACTACACAGCGCTAGATGTTGTCACATTTCGTCTGCTTTCAATCGGTGATAGTGCCACTTTAAGTTGTTCAGATCCATCCAGCTGCGTAACCCAAGTACGCATGCCCGAGCACACGCCTCTATAAAAGCGCCGAGTCGCGGCTGGAAACCATTTTTCCCCCTCTAGGCACTCTACTGTGTGGACATCGTTGTCATCTTTCCTGTCACCTTTCATTTCATCGATTCAACTCTGCAGTCTGAAGACTCTTTCGTTTCTTGGCAAGAACAATAAATTCTCGGATGACCAGTTGCCAAAAAATACCTCTCCTTCAGCGGCAAGCCCTCCACTGTCAAACCCTGATGTTGTTGTCGGCCCGTCGCCAACTCCACCTGCATTGCCATCGGCTTCATCTCCCCTTTTGGATACACCGCCTTCATCCCACCCGCTATCGACTCCATTTGCAGCTTCCGATTCACTAATTCATTGTTGCCAACCTTGGAAGAAGTCTTTTGCCCTTCGAAAATCCATGGTCCTACACAAATCCACGCCCAAAGTTTCACAGAAACCCTCATCAGTCGACCCCTCTTTCTGCCTTTCATCTCACTCTCTTCCACGCTCTCACTCCCCACCTTCGGGACGTCCTCCGCTGCCTTCGGACCAACGTCTCTTTCCAAAACAGATCCATGCACTGATAGAGCCATCCATGATTCCAGATACAAGACTCGTACACCTCAACCAGCACCACCTGCTTCTTCTCACACCCGAATCCTACGTTCTCAAGTGAGTGACATCCTCATCGGCCAACTCATCACGTAAATGTCACCTATCGCCTCTTTTAGCTACTTCAAAACGGCGCCACTGTTCCTCTTCCAGTCACCTTTCAGCCTCGTCAGATTTAAATCCCGTCTTTCGACGCCCTTCAACTCCGCCCTCCCGCTACTCATCAAGAAGCTGCTGCATCCGACTGTCCCTTCCTAACACCGACAGTGACCTTAATACGACATCTGCACTGAACTTGCACCGTTAAAACTTAAACAATTCGTCCAAACACTCAAGTCACCAGACCAAGGCGAATATTCATGTCATACACATTTTTACGACTTTTTGGATGAGATGACGATGAGGACATATCCAGCATCCCGGTTGCGGACCTCCTGAAAACCATAGAAGATGTACTTCCGGACTGTTTCCGGACTGTTTTCTCTACAAACCTTCTCATTGGACTCAGCACTGGTCAAGAACAGAGGACTTTCCTCTGGGTTCGCTTTTGGCCTTGGGTACCACAACCACAAACAGCATGCAGTATTAGGCCAATCCACCACTTTATTAATAATGGTCCTTCGCAATGGTGGACTACTCGTACAAAAAAAAACGAAACTTTGGAGCTTGACAAAAAACCTCCTCCTCCCTAGTCCGGTTGTGAAATTTGGTTCTTTCGTCCTTTCGCCGATGGCTTAGCGAACCCCTGCCAGTTTGAAATCTACATGCAATTAGAATTCTTAACTACTGAGACAAAAATGGATTTTCGAACGAAACTACAAATTTCCAAGAAAGTCGACGTACCCTCTGCCGTCCTTGGGAACAATGACAAGATCCTTCGTTGCGGCCTTAATGTAATGCCACTTCTCATCCTGATGTCCTATGCACCGCCATCAGTGCACTCTGTGAAAAACTTTCAACGGACTCAAGTCGACGTGAAGCAAAAAATCTCTCCTGACTGAACAGCTCTTCAAGAAAGCATCCTTCGCCAATTATTGTTCATTCAACTGGCTTACGAAAGCTCTTTTCAACTCATCCCTCCTGCCTCGTGAAGTCGCCTTGAATTCTGCACACAACCTCAACGATTCCATAAGACATGAACTACGGAATCAACCGTTCCAGGATGCAGACACTCTCTTTCAAGTTCCAAAACTCGCACCCCACTTAGACATCTCCCTAAAGCCGAAAGATACTAAACAAAAACAACAGTCGAAGGTCTTCTTCAAGAACCAGAACCCAAAACCCTGTCCTCCTCTCAATGGGAACAACTGGCCACAACGAAACAACTGCAACAATCCTCGTCAAGATGAAACAAACTCAAACTGGCGTCATCAGGACACCAACCAGTCCTTTTGTGCAAGTCATCAAAACGTGGCAGAGGAGGATCCAACAGCTGCAGCACTACCCCTAATCACCGCAGCCCCTACTCATCCCCCAGAAACAAACTAAAGCCTCGCAACAATCAATGACTCACACCGACTTTTGGACCTTCCTGTTGGGATGTCGGGAGTCGTCTACGCCTTTTCCTCCCAAAATGAAAATGCCTGACATCAAATTAACTAATCCTCCCAATCATCAGCCACGGCTGTGGTTCCACCTTTTCGGCCAAACCCACACTAGTCTCCCCACCTACCTGGGAATACGTCTATCCAGTTTTACCCACTGTTTCGGCAGAAGTTCGGGCTCTCCTCACCAAAGGTGCCATCATAGAAAGACCAAACCCGCTTCCACCAGGTTTCTACAGCTCAATCTTTCTTCAACCAATGAAGTCAGGCGGCGAAAGATTAATCTTCAACCTAAAACCCTAGAACAGGATCACGGAAAACAAACATTTCAAAACGGAAACCCTCAACTCCGTTCATTAATCACTCAAACCGAAAGACTGGACAATCTCCGTAGATCTACAAGATGCCTACCTACAAATTCCACTACATGCATCAGTCCACCATCTCTTCCACTTCATGTACAACGGAACAGTTTACAAGTTTCAATGTCTTCCCTTTGTCCTCATTGCGGCACCCAGAATTTTCACGCGAATCCTCAAACCTGTCCTGGCTCACCTCCATCAAAATCAAATTCCGGCAAGCGCCTAACTCGACGATTGGCTTCTAAACAACCAAGATCCACACCAATCCATCCTGAATCGAGATTTCATGTTGGACGTCCTCATCCATCTCAGATTAGGCGTAAACACCAAAAACTCCAGACTAACTCCAGCCCAGGAACTTATCTTTGGGAAAAGCAACACCAACGAAGCAACACCTCAAGCCCCACAAACAACGACTTCCCGCACGAAGTCTTTCTATGGTGGTCCGACGTTCAAAACCTATCTAGTCAGTCTATCTAGCCGAACGAAAGAGGGATGGCGGGATGTGGGGCTTCGGTAGTCGCCGTGGGGCCCGCAGGAGGAGAAGCTTGCGGACGAGAGGGAGATGACGACTTGCGTCTCTTCTGGGCGGCAGGGGGCGGCGTTGAGCCGCGTTTGCCCGAGTCGTAGCTGGAGGCGAAGTGATCCAGGCTTGCGTGCGGGCGTGTCGGGCGGAAGACGTGCAGGAGGGAGGCGGCATGGGATTGTCTTGCATCACACGGACCGTTTCCTGGACGATGTGCCGGACTTCGCTGCGGGAGACGCTTCGACCAATCCGGGAGGAGTTGGACGACAAGTCCAAGGGAGAGTTACGGGCTGGAGAGAGGGTAGCTGCCGCCCGTTGGAGGAATTTCTTGGCTTCACGGTAGAGGTGAAGAAACCGGAAGAAACCTTATTACCTTAAAGTCTTGGCGAGAAAGGCTGCATGTCCAGATGGCGATGACGCAAGATGTAGATGACGATACGGGATCAAGGAGGAGGTGGACGGTGTCGAAGTGTTCATCGTAGTATGTCGAGACAAAGTGTTAAGGAAGTATGGACGGAATCCCCAATCTACAAAATGTACCGAGAGCCGACATTACAAACCCTATAAAGGTTTAATAAGGAGCGAGGCCAAGCCGCAACCAACTGACCAAAGCAACAACGCACAAAACAGTTTGGCGAGGAGCCGAGGTGGCAGACAAAAATAACACAAAAGTTCACGCATAACATACGGAAGTAGAGAATGAACAGCACGGCAGGTGTTTTTTTTTGTTGAGAGACTGAAAATAGTGGAGTGATAGACTGGGAATGACGAAGTAGACAGCAGGAAGTGTGCTCTTGGTTCCTCGAGGCCACAGCAGGCTTGAAGCCGGAAGAATGTGCTAAAATGTCAAGGAATGGCCCGGAACCCTAACGCCACACCCTTGGCCTTTCATTGGCAAGGAAGGCAATGCAGATTCCAGGTAATGGTGGTGGAGTTTTGAATGATACGCGCAAACACTGGTAAGTGTGTGGAGAGTCGTTGTCAACCCTGCTATGAGGCCGCAACGATCAGTGATTTGGCTATTAAAGGCGGAGGATCTGGTTGGACTTGAGGACCGGATTGGGCCGGAGGCGTAAGGGAACGAGAAGCTTCACCGAAAGGAGATGGCAGAACAGACTCCGTGAAAACTGACAGGAGTGGTGATGCGAGAGGCAGAGAAGGTTGATGCGGTCCCGACAGGTCGGGTGTGCCTCAGGAGAAGCGGATGTGAGCAGGCAAGGGGATCGAATGCGTAGAGAAGTTGGGTAGTCGGCGGGTTTGCGACTGTGCACAGTAAAAAGCTCGGCAGGGGGCGATGAAGAAATTGGCAAAATCCAAGGCATCTTATGTCGTAGGAGGGCATAGTTTACCCGCAGAGAGCGATTTTGCGCTGCAATTTCGGCTAGCGTAATATTTGAGACACGGAGAAACAAATTCTCGTCTTGGAGATCTGGTGTAGAAGAGGCTGCGCCTTTAAGGCCAGAAAATCATTGGTCGTGGCTCAGAAGTTTGATAGTACTGTTGAAAATGCTTCTGCCATGGTCAAGATGAAGGAAATATTCTCATCGACATTTTCGAGGTCGTGAACAGAAAGCTGGAGGCCTCGCATCAAAACGGCCCAAAGCACGGAATCTGAAGGAAACGGAGCTGAGGTGATGGATGGTGGAGTAATAACAGGTGAAGCAACACCGGCTAGATGTGGAACAGGAGAAATCAACTCCTGCGGCAGTGGTTTAGGAATGGCTAGACTACGATAAGGGGGCTTTGGGCCGGGGAGGTAGACACCAGCCTGGTCCGTGTGGGAGGACGAGAAGGAACCGACGTTCTTGACACGGACACAAGAAGTCTTTTTCAGCAATCCCTGTGCTATGGGCGGAACCGATAGCACACCAGATGGTCCAGCAGTAGTAGCACTGCTGCCGACAAGCAGATTCGAGGGTGAGTGTTTATCCGAGTGTTACTGCCTGGCTTTCTTTGGAACAGATGAAATTGCTGAGGTGAGGCCCGTTTGCTCGGCGGCCCGCTGTCGGGCTTTCCGAGCCGCACGCTGAAGGGATTCTTTCTGTCGTTTATGAATGAGACGACATTTTGTACGGGAGATCTGGACACAAACACTGCACTTAATGTTCACCCAGTCATAGAAATGACGATGCTGACATCAGGAGTGAGGATCAAAGTGCGTCTTTTGTCCTGAAAATCCGAAACAGGCACAAGAGGCTGGATCCGGGTTCACAGGCAGAACAGGATCTTCAGAAGAGTCATAGTCAAGAGGACGGAGCATCTTTGCCAGGCTGTCGATCGGCCATAGCAGAATGAAGAAAGGTACTACCGACACGAAGCAGTGGAAGAACAACATTCGTGCCAAAACGTGATGTCAACGGATCCCCTGGCGGGATCAGGGAGCAGCGGGAGACGGAGGTGGACAGAGGAGCCATCAGTTGATCGGAGAGAGAACCAGAAAGCAGGCGCTGGACCAGGCGGCCCGGCCGGGAAGTTTGATCGTGGAGGAAATATACGTATTTCCAGAGAAAGCTGAAAATTTGCCTGAGGTGGCATGAAGAGGAGCCTGACTTACCGCAAGGGCTTAATGGATGAGTTACCATGAGTATGTCTCCTAATGATTCCTTCCTTGTGATGTCTGTTCTGTCTGTTCCTCCTCCCCCGCTTATGTGGTTCATAGTCGTTAGAACAAGGCCGGTCCGGACCGGATAGTGTGTTCAAAGCAGACCGCGGAAAGCCAGGAGTAGGTGGAGAGGTAGGAATGAGCAAACCCCACACGGTTTGTAGCTGACCGGGTCATCCCGGGGTAACCGGAAAGTAAAAAAAAGCCTACCGAAGGGAGGCCGTGAGTGGAAGATAGTGGCCAGGCAGGGAGGCACGAGGATGTTGAAGAGTTGTAATAACTATAGCAGATGGAAGGTCGACCAGACACATGGAAAGGTACTAGGCGACGGGACAGACCGCGAAGGCAGTCAGGGGCTCCGGATTCTGGGTGGGAGAGGTCGCAGTCGAACGGAAACCAATAAATACATCAGTCTGTCGTAGGAGCAGAAGGTATTCGGAAAGGAGGGGCATCCTGGCCAAAGCGGAATTGCAACAAACGGCAGTGATGACTGGTGAGTGCAGAACTACGAGCCGGCACTGGTAATACAGCAAGAACCAAGGCAAGAGTGGAGCCGAGCGCTGCGACTGTTGTGACCGTGATGCTTGCGTGTGTGATAGTTGATTGTCGTGGTTGTTGTTCTTCGTTTCCTGTTTTCTTCTTTTATTTTTTTTTTGTCTTACAATGGTAAACAAATCAAAATAGTAGAAAAAACGGACCGTAAGACGGAACTGTGAATCGTAGAAAGGAAACGCAATAAAAGCAAAAATAGCACCAGAATGGGCCGAAGCGGTACAACAGCTTCACAAGTCTGGATGAGGAGGAGTAAGGACCGAGGTGCAGAAATGATGACCAGACTGAGAAGATGAAGGTGAGGGAATCCAACAAATCCACAAATGAGAGCTGGTGAGAGGCCCGAAGCACGTTGGAGACGTATAATACCCAGCACCGAAACCGCAGACCTGGAAAGAAGTGTTTTGGGGACCAGAGGACCAGCGACAAAAAGTCCGAAGAACACAACTGACGGACCGGAGAGACAGAAACTGCTGAGGAATCCTAGGAAGAACTGGAGGCCACTGGCCGGGATGATAGTTCAAGGCACAAAAGGCATGATGAAATGTCACTGGGCGACGAAGGTGAAGGCCAGGCCGAAGGTGGTCTGGGAGGTAGAGCAGACGGCCCAGGAAAGCAACAGGACACATGATTGACTGTGGGATGGCAAGGGCGTGGGGCCGAAGGAGGACTGACAATGTCTCGCCGAGGAAAGTATGGGAAAGGAAGTGGTAGTCGCACGGGTGCCGGAACAGGAGGTAGAGTGTCATCATCCATGGGGCGGGACAGCACTGGCAGTGCAGGCCCAGGAGCCATTCAACCAAAGCGCATCGCCAGACCATCGGAAGAGCTGTAAAGGAGGCCCACAACGTTGGGTCCTGGAAGGTGGGACAGCCAGAGACGATGCTGGAAGGAAAAGCGGAACTGGCTCCCAAAGAGCTGTCGAAGCAATCCAGGTGACGGCCGGAGGAATGGGAATCGCAGTTCACGGGCCGCAGACACCAGCACTAGCTTAGAAAAAAACCGGACGGCTGGATCGACGAAAAGAAACGGCCTGAGCCGGGCGGAGAAGCTGCGGAGCACGAGGCATGGCAAAAGAGCCCAAAGCCCGAGGCAGACTTGGAGAAGCAGGCAGATCATCAGGTGATGGTGAGCCAGAAGGCAGTGGGCCGGGCCGATCGTCAGAGGAAGAGGGTTCGGCCACGGCAAGAACCATTGGAGAATCCCAGAAACAGTAGCAAAGCACAAAGTGGATCGCAAAGATCCAATGCGGTCTGCGGACAGATGCCAGAAGACAGGAGAGCTCAACAGCAACCACACGCGCCAGCTGCCCTAGAAAGAAAGATGAAGTACGGTCCACTACGCGGCTTTATATATGGAGGCCTGCGCCCACACATGCACAGTATAGGAAGGTTACGAGCACGGCCAGGCAGCCAACTTTTTTGGCTAGGGATTTGAGCTCCAAAACTCGGCACTTTTATAGGGAGGAGTGTGCTCGCACATGCGCATTTGGATTACGCAGCAGGATGGATCTGAACAACTTAAAAAACCTCTAGGGAAAGACAACATTAGGGAAAAGGAATGCTAAAATTAAAAGGTAATGTATATTTCCTATTACGCAATGGAAATAAAATGAAGCCGATCCAGGCCCGAGGGCCTGGCAATTTCCTGTTTTTACGTCAAAAATAGCACTATCCGCAGTCAGACGTTCTACAAACACCTCAGTTTCTAAGACCTTAGTAGAGGAAAAGGCTTTTTTAAAAAGCACACGGACTGACGGACGCACGCACATCTCCCCCCCCCCCCCCCACAACAGGCCACGTAAATTCTTTCAAATTTCATGACAAATCTATGCTAATCCCACGGGCTTAATTCCCCTACCCTTCATCAGGATGTCACCCAACTAGAAGCCCCCCCCCCCATCGACAGCACTTGACTCACTTCCCCCCTCACAGACCACATAAATTCTACCAATATTCATAAAAAATTTTACCCCCCCCAAAAGTGTCCCCCCCCCCCCCCCCCCATTTGGTCTTCACCCCATGGGACCCCTCTTCACCTCAGACCATGGAAATGTTACCAAATTCCACATAATTCTTCCACCAGAGATGATGAAAATTTTACCAAATTCCATGTAAATTTTTCCATAAAAATTCTACCAAATTCCACATAAATTCTTCCACCAAATGCTATGAAAATTCTACCAAATTCCATGAAAAATCTACGCTCATCCCAGAACGTGACTCCTTTTCAGGACCTCACCCACATCTTCATCGCCCCCCCCCCCCCCACAAAAGTGACGTCATTATTCTTTTGAATTACCCATCCACCAGGCCATGCAAATTCTACCAAAGTTCGTGTGTTTTGTGTGATTTAAAAAAACATGACCCCCAGCCCAATCTCACTCCTCTTACCGCCCCACTCCTTCCCCATTTTGATTGCATGAATCCACCCCGTCTGCTGAACATCGCATTCTTCACTAGTCGTGAGGTGTGTAAATTTTACCATTTTTCTTGTAAATTCTGCTTCATGTGAAAGTTTTTAAAACACGTGGAACCACACCCGCCCAAAAGTGACGTCACCCAACATTCCCTCTCCTTTCGATTGCACAAATCCACCCCTGCCCAATCGTGAGGTGCGTAATTCTTCCTAATTTCAGGTAAATTCTATGTAACAAGAGTGAATTAAAACTTGCCAATAGTTATGTCATCACCCCTTCCCCCCAAGGGATGTTTGCCCTCATGGGGCCTAACCCTATTGGACAAACTCCTCTACAAAACCGGACGTCACCCCCACTTTTTGACTCTGCGACTCATTCTTTCATGATGACGTGAAAAAAATTTTTTTAAATAATTTTATTGATGGCCAACAAAACTATGTCGTGTTAAAACCGTTCAACTGAGTAAATTTCCTAACTGGGTTAGGTTTCATGTATATTTCTCTCTTCATTGACATAATGTTCTTCCTCCAACCCTGATTCGACATAATCTTCTTTTTTAAGTTCTGCATCATCAGTTTCATCAAGTTCTTCCTAGAGACCCGAATCACTTTTATCTTTTTTCATGCTGACCAAATCTGCCAAATCGGTCAATTGAGCTTGATAATGTTTACGTACTTGTAACCACAGTGTGAATTAGGCTTTCCAGAGGCGGGATCGTTGTTGTGGTACAGGATAATACTGGCTTTCAAAATCGATACGTATGAAGCCAAGACGTTGGAATCTTACGTTTGGTGCTGCAAGTCTTTTTGAGTTAGCAAACTCAAAAGCCGATTTAGTTCTCGGTACTGCTTTCCACTCAACACTACATCATTATTGGTAATTTTCACGGTTTCATCCCCAACCACGAGGTCATCCATGTTCATATTGTACCGTAAATAGCGATACTTTTTAACGGTTCAATGGTGGGTTTATACAGTTCTTGCAGAGATATTCTCCTTCGGATTAGTCATCTTTTTTCATGACCGCAAATTTTGTATCTAAGGACGACACTTTTACATTCGTTCTCCATTTTTGCCCAACGTTAGTAACCAAGGTTCCTCTTTTTTCCTTACGTTCAAAGTCGGCACGTTATCATTTGGCAAAATTTGTGGAAATAATACTTTCGTATCTCACCCTACTTTTGTTCCTTATAAAAGCGTGCCCCGATGAGCTGAAACCCATCTTTTAGTTTTAGAAGGTGTACAGAATGGTACTGCTGATGGAGAGGGTTCTGAGCTGGTGGGCGTACTATAATATAATAATAAATGTTTAACCTGCCACATATAGCTGGTTGGGTGACGGAAGGGTAAAACCACTAACACCGCCCCTGATTTAATTCGATAATACAGAAAAAATAGAAGACAGTGCACTACAGGTAAAGGATGTATCACTAATAAACCCTCTTAAGGAATTTAGATAGGTCACAAGCTCTAATTAACCGACGAAAACAATGAAGAGAAGGCGAAGTCACCACCTCAGTTGGAAGCGAGTTCCAACAGGGCACAACACGGAGTGCAAAGAAGTGTCTTCTGAAATCGAGGCGGGACGAGAGAAGCTTCAACTTTAATGGGTGACCACGAGTCGCCTGAAAACTGTGACGTTCAAAGAATGAGAAATCAAGAGGTAATAAGTTGTGGATGATCGAATAAGTCAGTGACAAGTCTGCGTGCAGACGACGCAGTTCAAGTGGGGTAAGCCCAGTCGTCGTAACCTACCTGCAAAGGGGGGTTTCCGTAAGCCCAGCAGACTCCTGGTGAAGTATCTTTGCACTGCCTCAACCAAATCAATATCGCCCAGAAGATAGGGGGACGAAACTGGGCTCGCATACTCAAGAAGTGGTCTAACATAGACCTTAAAGGCCCAGAACCTGGTCTGATTGTCTGCCTTTGAGAAACACCGATTGACGATATGAAGACGACGGAAAGCCTGAGTAGTGATTTTCTTACAATGTGTTGATGATTTTAAGTCAGAAGTAAACCAAACACCCAGATCCTTTACATCACTCATCGTACCGAGTGGCCTACCATCAAGGAGGAAAAGGGCTAATGTTGCAGACCGACCAATATGAAACGAAAAACACTTCTCCAATGAGAGCGGTAACTGCCAGAGATTTGACCAATCCCAGACTGCATTTATGATGGCAGAGTCTACCACCTCAGTGCCAGCCTTAACATCATCCGCAAACTTAAGTTTGAGGTCACCCTCAAAAGAAGACGATGATAAAAGGTCCGAAACGAAGACCACGACTAAGAATGAACCCAGGACTGAGCCCTGGGGAACCCCACTGGACGTCGAAAGGAAGACAGAGAAGGTACCTTCAATACGGACCCGTTGCTGGCGATCTCTTAATAGGAAGGCCCGCAACCAGTCCAGAAGATTTCCTCCGATTCCCAAAAGCTCAAGTTATGCCACCAACTTATGATAGACGAATTTTTTGTCCGTTCAGAACCACCAGGAGTGCTCGTAACAAGTTCTCTTTTCACATCTCCCGAGAACGGCGTATCACACTGCCCGCATCATTCGCGTCATCATCACTCTCTTCCTCACATTTCCATGTTTTCTTCACCGGTGTCCAGTCATCTTGCTCCTTCTCACTATTCACGACGGATCTAGCAATACCTTTCAATGGTGGGTTTAAAGAGATCTTGAAGATATTCTCCTTCAGATTGGTTATCTTTTTTCGAGACAGCAAACTTTATCAGCACCTTTCTAAGGTTAACACATTAACATTTATTCTCCATTTTTACCCTACCTAAGTAACCAGGGTCTCACTTTTTTTCTTACGCTCAAAAGAAGAGGGTCTTCTTGTATATAGTTTCAATTCAGTCATCTTTCACGAACACCCCCCAAAAAACACTCCTGTTGGCACTCGTCCAATAGTCAGTTTTAGGTGGCTATTGGGCGAATGCAGTTACAGATTACGTAACTGCAAAGCACATCACAAATGTAGGCTTCGTGCGAGGCATCTTGCTCTCATATCAACAGCCGGTTACTGTAAATTTGACAAGACTATTTTAATTGTCACTTTTTTCTTTCCCTTTATTTTAAGTCAGCCTAAATAGTCTCCATTCAAAACTAAAGGCATTCATTTCAGTTGAAACTAGTCTTAATCTTCCACACTTGCCATCTTTGTAATTTAGTTAAACAATATAATGAAATTCAATTAGCGACAGTTTGGCTAATTGGCCCAAGACGAAACGAACGACGTCAATATCAAGTAGGAAACTATTACAAAGTCCTGTGCAAATCAAATGAAACTTTATGGAATGACGGAAATGAAATCAGAGGTAAACGAGTACACCAAACCTTTACGGCTGAATAATAACTACCCCCGTCCATTTAATTTTCCAACACATTTGACCAAGTTGTGTGGGTCAATATAATTTTGACGTTGAAAATGTGGAAAGAATCTCACTCCTGTAATACGGACATAAGACTTCAAAAGGCAGCATAATAACGGAACCATAATGATGGGAAGTAGTTGTAAAAGTGACGCGGAAAAGTCATCATGAAAAGTCTTGTTGAAATTTTGCGTCATTAGTGGTTTAATTGCGGCTTCGTTTACATCGTTTTGACGGCTGGAGGAAGGGTCGGCATAAAAAGGAGTTCAGAGTTGTACAGACGACCAGTTAAAAGGGCAGAAAAATTTAGTGGTTTTCTCTGCAGAACCTAGTGAAGTCACGCTACAAATGCATCAACCATTCGTAGTTTACCTAAATTGGAAGAGCTATTTCTTCGTGAAAAATGAAACTTAGGCAATGCAATATAAAAAATAATGGTTCTCAGGCCTTCCCGCACCGATTTTTTTTGTAAAAAAATAAAAATAATTGACGTGGCATTAGTGACTTTTCCAAAGTCAACGTTAGGTTGATCACTACTGTTGTGTCAGTATTACATAATCCGCCGCATCAACTAAAAAGCTTCATATCAAATTGTTTTTTAGGGGTTTCTGAAATCCGATTTGAGATTACTTTGAATAAAAATTTCCGAAAAATAGCTTTGCAAATGCTGTGTTGAAGCAATCTGGCCATTTTTTTTTTTTTTATGTATGTAAAGAGTCAACCTTCGTCTTGAAGTAGTATCTACTTTGCTTCAATAAGGAATAAAAGCTTCTACCACTATTTGGATGGATTGGTTTCGGAAGACGAACGTGTCGTTACATCACGTGTGCTGGTGTTTGTTTTAGTTCTGAAAACTACAGAAACTACAAAAATGGTAATTAGGATGGCATAAGTATCGACGCAAACGGAATGTGGGACAAACTTTACGGGATTGTGGAATTTTAAGCCGGATTTAGGTGTAAGTCAACCATTTGAAAACGTAAAACACACCTTTTGATAGTCGCGACTTGTTCGTCCAATAAAAATTGTCTTCAATATAAAAAGGCCTTTTTTTAACCGCAAAATGTGTTAAAAAAATATAAAAAAAGCCTCATCCCTCGTCAGTTTTCAACTTTCTGTGCCCGAGAACCATTTTATTTAACTTTGCATGGCCTTTTAGCAAGTTATTTTCTCCCTTCATCTAAATTATTTACACTAAACCAAACATGCACTTCTACTGCAGCAAAAAACAATAGATTCGGACTAAACTACTCTTTAATGCATGTGTAGAAAACAAAAAGGGAAAAAAAAACCCTATCATCTGAATTCACTTCACTGAAAAACTTCAATCCAGCTTAGTAATAAGGCATAAAAATCACATTATTTCCATATTCATTTTATCAAATACAGCGAAAATTAATCACAAGCAGTAAAAATGACACCAAGACAAAATCTCCAGTGAAAATGAGAAAACAAAACTAGGAAATCTTTCTAGTCAAGACATTTTACGGAGCAGACAATGACCACAATTCACAATTGCTTAGCAGTGCTAGCCAGTTCATTGTACTTCAAATGGAAATTCCGGCAATTTAAACTATTTATTTACAATAGTTAGTCTTTTTAAACACCCTTAAATTTAAAAAAAATGGACAATCGAAAACTGGCATGTACCATTTCTGTATTTAAGAGATCGACCTAATCCGAATCGGATCTAAAGCCGGATCTTCAGGATTCGGCTAAGTTTTAGCCAATTTCGATATTCCAACGTACCATTCGAAGCAGTTTTTCACTACCTCTCCAACGGAGCTAATTTCAAATCGCTAGCATAAACTGATTAGTTATATGGGAAAATCCAATGAACAAGTTGCGAACGTTTTTACTCTCTTTAAACTTTACTCAGCTAGAGAAAAAATTCAAACTATATAAATTTCGGTTGAAACAATCAGATTCTGTCGATCCCTAAAAGAAAGCAACTGCTTCTTTCTGAAACAATGCTTTTACCCCTAAAAGCCAGTGACGCAAAGTAGGAAGGGGTGGCCTATTGCAAAAATCTATTTGCTAGTTTCTTCAAAACTTCGATGGACCCATACATAATGCAAAGCAACACGAAATAATTGTACTAGTAAAATAAATTGGGCGTAGGGGAGGGGGAAATAACACCTCCCCCTGAAAATATTAATACCACTGCTTAAAGCACTTTGCTGAAATTTAAACTCAAAGAGAATTTAAAACATTTTCATATGTTTTAGGTAGTTTTTTTTTCCTTTTAGAAAAGAGGAATCATTAGAAAAAATTCCAAGCAGAGTTTGCATGACGCCACCTAGCAGCAATTAGTTTATAATGTCTTAAGTGTTTTCAAAACAAGCCTAGAATAATCATTGATACGTGAACAGAAGTGGTATGAGCAACCAACGGATCAACCCCCCGCTCGCTACCCCTTCAAAAGAGTTCAGACCGTTGACTATGCACAAAAATTGAATTTTTAAATCTTTCAGCCTTAACATTCACAAAACAATGAAAGGAATATTTTCAAATTGCATTTTATGTACTGTATTTAAGAGTGTTTAAAAAATGTCACTTCACGCAAATACAAAAAGTATAAATAGTCTAAATAAGTCACTTTAAATTACAACTGGATACAGTATCTCTTGCATGATGCAAAATAAAGTCAAAATTGACCCACCGGTTACAAATCTTTAACCTTAAAAGGAAAAACACTTCGGCAGACTTTTATGGATAAGTTATCAACTCTGGGTACACAACTGAGCCGCATTATACGAAAATTCCATTTTAATAACTCTAGAAATTTTCTTTTATCCAGGGCTTTAATACTCCTAACGAATGATTGGAAATTGTTGCATTCAGCATTTTACACAGCTTTATTAAGCAAAGAAGTCGCAATTTCTTAGATTTGGTTACACTATTTCCCCCTAGGTGACAGCGTTCCTCAAAAATGTACGGCCAACGGCTACTTTTGTTTTTCCTCTCACTCCAACCCTACATTAAGTTTTTGCATTCGAGCCGAAATGCTCGAAATTTTCAAGAAAATCTTTTAAAAACATGTAAGTACCAATTAAACGTGTTGCGCTTCATACCGCCTAATGGTTGGTAACATTATAAAACTTAAATTGTGTAAAATGCAGTATACAACAGATTTAAAGTGGTTTTTAAAAGGCCTTTTAATCTGTTCCTGCCAAAACCACCCACATAATCAAAGCCAACGAATACTGGACTGGAGACAGTTTGGTACCTCCAAAACACAGATAACTCAACAGAGCATTCCAAATATCCAAAAGAGAGGCAAGAGTCCAACAAACTGCTTCACTTTTATCATTACAAGCAAAAGCGAGGCGTGACGTCACTTCTACTCTTCAGTACGCTCAGAGTTTGGTTTATACACATGGTTCTTACATTACACAGAAAACCACATTCAATGCTTTTTTTAAGGCTAATTTACAATCAATTTCGAAGCTCTTTGAACAGTAGACTATCAAAATTACTTTTTAATTCCAATATTTTTCCAGCTCTTATTGTTAGCAACGTTGTGTTATCAAGTTGTAAACAATAACGAACATTATGTCCCCCCCCCCCACTAATGAACAAGGACAAAAGAGGAATACAGTAATTAACAAGTGAAACAGCATTTACTCTGCTGCCCCTTTTGGCAAAAACTGCTTGCAATGCACAGCACCTGTTTTCTATCGCCTGTACGAGTGAAGCATTGATCTCAGAAGAAATTGCTTCGGCTGACAAACTGGTTGCAGTTAATTTTAGACCTACATTAATATTACAGTTATGACATTAACCTCATGCCAAACAAACTACACTCAGAAAATTCAAGGCAGTTTCAAGGTTCCGACAACAAAATTTCAGTTTTCAAGTTTTTTCAAGCCTTCGATTTTAGTTTTCAAATTTAAGCCTCGGCCGATATCGGCATCGGATCGCTATCAGCTAACTATTTGGTAAAATATTGGTTTTTAGGATATTTTCGCCAAAAATTGACCATTTTTGATGTTCCAATACACCATTCGAACAGTTTTTTTGAGAGCTTTCCAATGGTGCTAACTTCAGAGCGATAGCTTCTGCCGTTCTCAAATTCTTAAAAAAAAAAGTTCCAAAAAACGCACTTTTACAAGAAGCTTGCTCAAAGTTGGGCATTTTCCATCAAATTTTGTATACAGGGAGTAATGCATTGAAGTATTGGCTTCGGTGAAAAAGCATCGGACCATATCAAGATCGGATTGGTGAAAGTTGGTATCGACCGAGCCTTTCTTTTCAAGGAATTCAAGGTTCTGTATGAACCCTGATTATAGTTTTAGAAGGGAAAAATGGCTGATGTAACAAATGGCATGTTTGTAGCGGCGAAGGCAAACTGTCTCCAATGCATGTGGCTTCTATTTTCTGTGAGCAGGTTCGGGAGGAACAGATTCAAAGTCATCAATGGCTTTGGATTTCATAATTTTCACTGGTCTGGCCGAGCTCCACCATGATGGAAGTTATCACAAGAAAGGCATTTTCTTGTTTTGGCACTCCACTCAACAAAAAATGACACGTGAGATAGTAAACGGAATGGGAAAACAATGTTTGTAGGTGGGTGTGAATTGGGTTTGTAAAATAGCCGAGTGCCAGTGACGTACACTTTTCCTATGGATTATTTCTCCCTTACATTAAATTCCTGGCCTGATACAGACCGGGAGCAGGGATTTTTTTTCCCCTTCGTAATTCGGCATCGGCAACTTACCTATTTACAGAGAGAAAGTGACAAGACTTTGGGACGTACAGCTCACAAGAATGGATAACAAGTGAAGAAGGCTCAAAAGAATTAAAGAGACATGTCATGGATCAAGTAGGCAAAAAGACAAGTTTATACAGAGCATCAAATTATTGCTATAGCGAATAATCTGCTCGCTGTGTCTACAAATCTATAGTCTGATTATAGCGGTGAAGGCATTTGAAATTGGGAACCAGCCAAGATGCAAACAGGATACCAGTAAGTAACAACGGGACAGCTGTAACTCTTGAACTCAAATCCTCCATGGACAATTTTTATTAAGTCTTCTATGTGAGTAACCTTTAGTAAGATGTTCTTAAAATTTAACTGAAAAATACTGACCCTAACAAAAAAAGTTTCTTGGCTTACACCTACATTTGCTTTGGTATTGGCATTAAATGTCAAATAGGTACAATACACTCAGGAAAGCTTTCTAGAAACCCTAACAGAACTGCCCCAATGCTAGCACTGCACAATGTACGGTATCAGAACAACTATTGGATAGCATTATGGTAAAACCAAAATTTTTCGATAATTCACTCAACAATTAAGCAATTTTTATCGATCTGGTCAGACACAGGATGGTTTTTTTTGGTAAAGAACGAGTGCTACGCAATGCTGGCTCTCATTGCCTAGCTCTGATAAACCATCTGGTGAAGGTAGACTTTGGCTTTACCAGCGTAATTTATAAAGAACAATGCTTAATACGAACAGTTTTAGGGCTTTCGTATAGTGCTAATAAAAGGGCACTTAAAAATAAAATTTACTAACAAAGCAACAAAACTGAAAATGTTTCTTAAGCATTATCCTTTCCGTCCTAAATCAAGCTGGTAACGCCAAAGTCTGCCATCACCAGCTGATGCTTTACCAGAGCATTGCCGAGCTGTCATTGTTTACCAACAGAAAAAAAAAAAAAAACATCAAGTACCAGTATTGGATTCCTAGTACTCGACCAGTATTGGTATAGGATCAGAATCAGATCGGGGAAAAAAGTATCGGTGCTGTCCTGAACAGTAGACTACAAGATTCCCAAGTATTACACCGATGCTGCTAGGGGAAAACATCAGCTGGGCACAATGATTCAAGCAGTTACAGGCTGTACAGGTCGGACAAATTTCAAGCTGGCATTGTAGTTAACGGCTGTACAGGGAAGCATTTTTGGCCCGAACCGATCATGAGAAATTATTTACTAAGGCTGTACTGAACACACATTTTTTAACTGGACAAGCCTTAAACAAGCCAAACACTGAACACTCCCGAACCGCACTAAAACGGGTCAAACCAATCAACCAGTAAATAAAATTTAACATACAGTTGTTCACAAAGATTCACATTTACCAAAGTACAAGTTTCACAACAAATGCTGTGATGTTCCAAGTGGACTTGTAAGTGAAGTGGAAACTTAAAGTTGGCACATAAAGAAATTTCCTATGTCTTTACATTTGCCCTCATCACTTCTGACCGGTTAGAGCTGGGAACTTGTGGTTTGAACTATCAGAAAGCTGGCGAAAAAACCTCAAAATGGTGTATTCATTCAAACATCAAAACCATTCAACTGAAAGTGGAAATATGTTCGGTTCGGTATTTTTCTTTTAAAACGCCAAACACCGAACCGAACACTCTCTGTTCGGCCGTGTTCGGTGCAGTACAGCTTTAGAAATTATCAATGCAAAAAAGTGGTTGCTTAAGACCCATCATTGCAACGGAAACTACGGCAAGTTTCTACTGAAACAAAATAAAAATCCCCTGGGTAAGACTTAGTTTCTGCAAATTTTCCTGCAGCATAATTTATTTTCTGCAACAAAAAATATAAACTTTGCTCTTAAACGTGTTGGTTACATGTTTCTTTAGCTTGTTTTTAGTCATGTATGATGTGGGGTAAAAGTAAGAGCGGACTAGACACGTAACAAATTTGAGTGATATTATTAGAGTTGCGCTTTATTTGTATGGAAGCCGCTGAATTGAGAAGTAAAACAGCTACGGGGAGAATGCTTGGCCTACTACCTTTACTTTCCAGCAAGGATGGAGTTTTACGTCATTTCAGCAGGATCACACGATAAAGAAGCACTAAGGCCACATAAAAAAAAAAGTGTTTCTTGAGCTTTTTCTAAACTTACCAGAGCAGGGAGTCAGTTTTCTTTTTATTATTATTTATACTTGCACTTTTTTGCCGTAACTGGTCCAAAGTTTTTTACAAATTCATCAGTTTCACAAATTGACACAGGACTTTCCTAATTCCACAAATTATATACAACAAAATATTCACTGGCTACAAACTCAATAAATGTGTATGACTGCAAGTTGATCTTTTTTATCACTCCAAAGCACCCCCCCCCCCTCCAAAAAAAAGTGGGACGGGGGTTTCGAGCATGCGGTGGATCTCAAAAAACATTTTTTTTTAATGACGCAAGTAAATTACAAGCAATAAGATTCTAGAAATCACAAAATGATGAGCAAATTTAAACTTTCCAACAACAAAGTTATTCCCGAGTCAAAAGCGCACATCAAGTGAAGAATATTTGTCCCTGCATCCATGTGCTAAGGTTCATTTTCACAGCAGAAGTTTGTATAACTTTATAAATTCCATGGAAAATGGAATTTGTTACGGAATTCCATTCAGTTTTTAATTGGCAAGGGTTGTTTTGCAGAAAATCGTGAACGTTTCAAACAGAATTGCAAGTTTTTTTTTTAAAGAAACCGACGTAAGTACAAGTAATAATACAAGTAAAAATGCTCGTGCACGAAATTATGTTTTGTGCGTTGAGAACGTCTAATCACTCAACCTGTAAATACTCCGTCCTTGCTGTTCAGTGACATTTACGACCAGAAATTAATCTTTAACTTTTCTCATTTATACCGGCCACCTGCATGTATCAGTTGGGCGCTGATTGGCAGTTAAAGGAATGGTATTGTCTTGCATTTATGACGAGCACAGCAACCATGGTTACAACTGGAAAGCTTACTGTTGCTACACTAAAAGTTGAGCACTGGCATGTTACAATTTAAATAATATCCCCAAAAAAAGTTTTGCTTCACTGCATTCCTTTCTGTAAAAACAAGTTGAAACTTAAACCAAGCAACAATTTCCAGTAACAGTTCTATCTGACGACACAACACTACTGTGAATACCACCACGGAGATGTGTATCCCCCCATTTGTTATCCATTCTATGACGCACAATAAAAACACGTTTCCTTTTGTATTAGCTAACACCTCCACACACTAGTCCAATTCCTCCGTTTCTAATGGCGTTGTCGTTGTGGCAGATGCTATAGATGTATTGCTACTCCCTGGCAATGACAATGATGCTTCTGTGTCCGTGTCGTCATCGTGAAGGCCTCCCATTAAAGACTGTAATAAGTTACCTGTTAAAACAAAAAGATATGATCAAAAATCATAAAACTTTAGCAGGAGGCAACAAACAAAAGAAGAAACCAAAGAAGTAAATAGGGATAACCGGATCCCTTTTTGCCAGATCCGGGTCGGTTCTGGATAATTTGATGTCAGTGGCGGACCAGTTCCGGATCTAGGTTCCGGATCGGTACCGGGTAATTTAATATCAATTAGCTCTCACCCACAAAGATCTCTAGACAGACTG
>JAHWFP010104844.1:0-22505 GCA_023313725.1 Lithobius niger | reverse complement strand
GGGAGTTGTAAAACACTGACAGTTTGTAGGATAACTCATTAATAGAACAGCAGTCTTTATTAGCACATATTACTGAAGGTTAGTATTTTGCAGATAATAGGAAATGTGGAATTTAAGATTCTACATATGTTAATTTAAGAAATTAACGAAGTGCAGATTCCTTCTTTACTTTGAGGATCCAGAACGCACCAGATGACGTTGTGCGCAATCACACTCGGTGATAGTTTAAACCTTATTCTAAGCATGGGAAAAAACTCAACCGAAACTTGACAGTGCCCAATACAAAGGTGAAGGGGAGCATTGGAGTATCAGCAATGGCTGGAAACCTGGCAATGCACGTTTCAGGTGTTTTATTTTGGACAAGAGTATTATTAATAGCGACGACAAACATAACTTACACGTAAGCGTTTTTGAGGAAATTGCAAACGTTATCACAATGCAATTTTTCAATGCAGTTTTTTTTGTCCAACATAAAAAGACAAACTTTACTTAACTAAAAAATTACTGAAAACGGGGAAAAAAAGGTATCTCATGTTAAGTTCGGTGGGATTAACCAAAAGTAATTTCAGTCAATGTCTGCAACACTTTATTATGTGGTTAGGCACATGTTTATTGGTTTTTACTATATAACTTCTCATTCTCAATGTTTTAAAGTTCTTCACCAATGAAAAAGTCACATTGGGACAATTAACATAGTGTGTTTTACAAAATCAGTACGTATTTCTTCACAGAGTGCTATGAGCTCGCGTCGAAATCTAGTCATCCACCCAACGATCATGCACTGTAAAGAAAATACAGGTTAAGTATTTCAGGAGAGGAGTAAAAGCAGACTTCAGGAGGCCTGATGAAGATAGGACTACCTAAATTGTCGCCTTTAGTCAAAAACGCCTATCGAAAATTTGCAAAATAGTGACGTACTTGTTTGTCTTTGAATTTAGGCGTAAATAATTTGTGTGGTAGTTAATTAACTGCATTGACGTAATGCAATAGGTGAAGAAAGCCTCATATCGCATCGATATCAGATCGCATCACTGAAAGATGTGATCCACCAAATTTTAATGTATGTTGATTCAATGCTTAATTCAGTATTAGCTGCCAAAAAATCAGTGATCAGCACAACTTTACTACAGTACAACTTTTTTTTTCTGTCAAATCACGCACGTTAAGGCTAATTGAAACTAAAAAAAGTAACAAACACAAATGCCCGATAAATGCTCCAGGGATTTGTTTTACCATCATTATTGTTGTCCAAATGTTCCACGCTGCGTATGTGGCCTACCACATGAACAAGATCATAGCGACCACATTCACTACGAGACAAGCATCGCTCAGCCATACGACAATAAAATGATCGCCGCTGATTTTCCATTCCTGAAACACAGATTTGAATAAATTAAACGATAAGCAAATTCGAAAGATAAATTTACACAATATTTTAAAAGGAGGGTGGAATAAAATTGGTTGTTAAGTTTGGTGTGTATTAGTGTTACTTAGGCTACGGATTGCTGTTTGTTGCCAAACCTTATAGTAAAGATCAGTATACGCAGTACAGAAGATCTGAGAGGGGTTGGCTTACCCAACTGCTATGACAATCTTGCTCCCCATGGACATTTCTGGTTACAATATGGTCCCTTGCCATGGTTACTTTGAAACTCCCGAAAATCACCATGCTCACTTTCAAAATAAAGACACTCTTCGTACCTTATCTCAACTGTCTTCTTCAGGCATGATCAAGTGAAGTAAGTCCTCTGGTTACAACTTACAACTACAGTTTACGTTTGAAAAGAACGAGTGCCACAGCCTCCGATATTTACAAGGACGAATGAAATGCACTCCTACACCCCTATTCTACACTGGTGTTTTAGTAATCGATCAAAGTCTTGCCCTACCAGGCGCATAATGTTTAGAATGGGAACGTCATTACGCAAATGGTGCTGGACTGCAATGAATTCAAGGCACCTGAGGAGTCGATCTCTCCTCCAATTAGCTTTTACTGGTGACCTCGTCTCATCCCAGTGGATCTCATGCCGAGTCTTCATGCAATGGATTGCGATTCCATTATCATTCCCTTCGTTTCTGAAATTTCCCAGATGTTGATGAAGCCTTGTCGTCACTCCCTTCCTTGTTTCGCCATTGTTCACGGAAATGCGTCCATTTTTCCAATGTTGACCGAACTGCGTGTATTTTCTGACAATACCGGATTTCAGACTTTCACTATTCCTGAGATAGGTAGTGAAATCACATCTCTTAAGGAATTACAAATCCTCTGACACACCGTGCAGATAGGTACGGCTCACTCTCAGTTCTTGCTCATTCGCCTGGATCCTCGATTGTCTGGACTGACAGCTGGAACTACTGATCCCTATTGCCTTCCTATGTCCTTATCTCACGCAAGACAGGAGCTGATGTGATTTTACAGCCATTTCGGAAGCCATCGGCGACGTGAGAGGTATTCTAGAGTAAGATTTTTCACTGATAGCTTATTTAAAATTTACCTTGACAAAACTAGAATTAGCGACTTCGGAGAGGTCCTTAGACACACCCCTCTACAACAACCACCACTTCTGTCTAACATCGTCGGTTTCGTAAGCGAGCCTAGTAATATTGGAGTCTGTGCATCGTCGGCCAGCTCATGCAATTTAGACCGTTTTAATGCTTCAACTTTTATTCTGTTTCAATTGCCTTAACTTTTGTTTATGGATGAGATAGGCTCGTAGTTACTATTGCTATTTTTACACTCGGGGTTAACCCTAATCTTAGATATCAGTTGCTACATGATCTAAAAATGCATAGGGCTTTTACTTTGAAATGTATTAATCATAGCGTGGAAGATATAACGCACATTTTAAAAATAGAACAAGTTCACACATTGTACTAGCTGAATCCACGAGGTAGAGTATTCACAATGTCGCTTGTGAACACTTAACTTCAGGAATAGGTTTGATTAAGGTTTACATTGGAGTAGCTGTTATTTCTTCTATGACCTAAAACTGTTACTAGGCATATTTTGCCAGGTGTCGATGGCACACTTGTTTTATATTTATTTATTGTCCTGTTACTTCATCATGTAGCCACATTGCTAGAGGTTCAAGCTCTCACCGCAGTAACCCTTGGGCATTGTGAACAGGGGCATATTGTAGAATGCCACTGCTACCATATTACAGCAGCAGCAGGAGCACAAAAGAAGGAAAGTGAGCCCCAAATCCTCCGCTGACAGCATCACCCAGCAATCACCTTGCCACATTATGTCCCTAGGCCCATGAGCCACTACCTGACCCAATACTATCTTGTTAGAAAACCGAACGGTATCAATAAATGTGGCTGTATTATTACCTTAGGCCCATTATTCCATAGATCTACGTGTGGAACTTTCACATATCGACATTGCGACCTTATACAATCTACAAAGTTGGGTGACTTCCTAGTCCAATTCTTCTTTGTTTACAGCTTGCAAAACTTTCTACACAAATTTTCCGTAATGTTTTTCCATTCGTATACTATATTTACAAGGTTTATCAGCAATGACCAGTGAGCTTAACAAATGTTCAACCTACTGTCCTACATTTTTTCAAACTTCTAGAGATTAATATGTAGATTAACATATGCTTACCATTATCAGGCTGCAACTGCTTCTGCATCACAATGAAATCATCCTGATGTATAATATTGTACACAGAATGACCAAGTACATCAATCTAAAATGAGAAATATTTACACAAAAGAAACATCAGAAACTAGTCTTAAAACAAGGGAATTCCATAGATGTTCTATTGATTACAAATGGCATACTGCAATCCTTTCCAAGTCGAAGACCAATACAAATATACACAAATACTTTTAACTGCAGAAAACGGAAGGCGTATCTGAATTTCTAACAAATAATTATTTAGCGAATAATGGATAAAAGCGAACTACTCACCGAACACTGCTCATAATACAGTTAAGATAAAAGATTTGTGCCATCATTTTTCAACGTTTTTAAACCTATCTGCAACAACTTCTGTGTTGTGAACTATGCAAAATACGTAATGCAATTAGAATACTGAGGGCAGGGATCTAAACAATGTAAAAAATTCTCACAAACTACTAGAACAAACTTGTGTCCTCAACATTTTGTATTCAGCTGAAGTACTTCATCAGGAGATCTTAAAGGTGAAGATGACAACACGACTGATGAGGATGAAATAAATACTGTACACAGGTCGTGGAACGAAATTGGCATGTGGTGACAGGGCTAGAAGACAAAGTAGAACTATGATGTTGTAGGTTCCCTGTTTGGATGTTACTGGTATTGTTATAGCGTGCTGCCGGCTGACACCTGCTCTTTCATAAGCCACTTACAGGATGCCAAGTTATGGCTTGATCACATCTGTGGAACTACGTGGATTGCATACGCTATGCTTGAGCTTTAGGTTGATGAAAGAATGTTGGGCTCCGATCATCTTCCATTGGGTATCGTCTTGGGCTTACCTACTGCTGCTACGACTGCTAATACCCAGTTGCCAATTGTGGGTACCCCTCAGGAGAATCGCAGGAGAGTTTGTTGGAGAGACTCACAATTGAGCAGGGAAAGGCATATACTGAACGAGTTTCCAATGCGGGTATGCTTTTTGAAGCGTCAGATGGTTTGACATGTAGAGATAATAAATGTGAGTTTCGCACTCACTGACAAGACATTGATAGGGAGGCAGCCCTTCTTGTTGCAGTCCTTACAGAGGAGGCTCACGAGAAGTTGTCTTGTCGTTCATTCACTACTGCCGCATGCAGCGTTCCTGGCTAGAATGACAACATCAAAGGACATGTGGGTTCGTGGCGGCAGACCTGGACCGGAGCCAGTTACGAAGTCCGCTTTGATACAAGGACCTTCAAGAATGCTTTTTGCTGGTGCACCCAGAATCGTGCCTGAGAGGAGCTGCACTCCAGGATTCACTACCTTCTAGGGATAATGTCGTTTTTTGGGCTGTGGTTCGTCGTACTGGGCATGCTACAAGGCCAACGGTCGACACAGTTGATGAGGCGCAAGGCCTTAGTGCTATTTGCAACATGTGGAAGCGTAGGTTCACAGATATTTTCACCAACATCGCTCACAAGAAATCTGTCACCGATAGTTAAAGTACTAATGTCAGCAATGAGTAGGAACCCGATTTACTACCGATAGCAATCCTGCCGAGATTGGTCACCTGCTGCTTGCCATGAAGAGGGACAAGGCTGCTGGCCCAGATAGGTTGAATGCTGAATATCTCTGCCTCGCTGGACATTTGGCTCATAGTTTTATATTGCCCTTATCCTTTCTGCCTCCTTGGCCCACGCTCACTGCCCCGAGCCTGCTACTAGGACCATTTCAACTCCAATACTGAATACGATGCCTGCTGACCCCACTACGAGCGATAATTACCGTGGTATCGCGCTTTATGGGTCCGATCACTAAACTTCTGGATCTGGTTATTCTGAGGCGTATTAAAGCCCAGACTTCCATGTGTGATGCCCAATTTGGGTTTAAAAGGAAGCACTCCACCTGGCTGGCTGTGTATGCAGTGAAAGAGACTATTCGGAGATACCGTAGGGCAGGTTCTCAGGTGTGTGCCTGTTTCATGGCTGCGATTAAGGCCCTTGGCAAGGTGGCACATAGCTTTGTTCCAAGGATTTCGTCAGAGAGGACTTCCCTCTTACATTACTGATTTTATCTCTAATTGTTGTAAAAGACGAGCCATTCAAGTGAGTTGGGAAGGACACCTTTCTGATTGCTTTACGGCTACGTGTGGAGTGCGAAATTACCACAGGTTGCAGGATAAATGGTGTTGCAATGAACATTGTCGCCTTCGCTGACGACGTCGTCCTGCTGGCCCCAAGCAGACGGGCACTTCAGTTTCTGCTAGATAGGCTTGTGTACTTGATACATGACAAGGGCCTGACCTTCACTGCCAACAAATCAGCTGGAATGGTGTTTGGCAGAGGTGATGATTTTGTAGGCCCCCTGTTAATGATCACCACACACTATCGTGGGTGACTAGCGTTCGCTATCTTGGAGTGGAGCTTTCAGTCGACCTATCTGATGACCACTTAGAAAGGTCCGCAGAGAATTCTGTAGGGTGGCTAACACCGTGCTTCACACTTTCAGTTTTGCTTCAATTACAGCTACTGAAGACTCGAGCAACTTGCCTGAATGGCACGGAGAGGAGCTTGCTTTCGTTTACTATGGAGCTATCAAGAGGGTTCAGCACTTATCTCGGCAAAGTCATAATCATCAAGCTTGCCGTGATGGCAAGATGTTCAAGCTCGACCTCGCGGTTTTTTTAAGCAGACTAACCTGTGGGGAACTATTCTTGCTTTTGGCAACAGGCTGGTGAAGGCGTGTAGGGGTGGAGGTTGGGCTTGCAGATTTGGAGGCGCGGTTGCTAAAAGTCTGCTAGCACTTAGTGGTTGGCATGAGGTGAAGTCACCAATGGACCTGAGATCTTTGCGGCAGCGTGCCTACAATCATGTCCAGGGGATCCTGCAAGATACTGAGCACAATCTGCTGCCCTGAGGATAATCTGCTGCTATGGTAGTTCCTGATATGTTCCTCCCCATGCTTTGTACTTAGTTCTGCTTAATTATGTTTTTTTTTTTTATTCTAACATTGTACCATGTGTACGGTAAATACATAAAAAAATTAATTAACTAATGAAATAAGTTTTCATGGCTTGTCTGGAGAGAGTATATTTTTCAGCACGTAGAGGCCCGAGTGGTCATCTACATGTATTGAAAAATACACTTTACATCACTAGCCATATAATCTGCCCTCATTTAGAAACACTACCAATAACCTCCAACAGGGAGCGTATATCATGATCATAAATCAACTTCTGCTACGTCCGGTGCTGACACCTCACACCATTTCCGTTCCATAAGCTGTGTAGTCGCTTCGTCCTGTCATCAATATCTTATATAAACCTCCTGACGAGTATTTCAACTGAATACAAACTACTGAGGGATGAGACTGTCCCACGAGTTGCTTTATAAAGTTGTTTAAAAGAAACATGTTTTTAAGGGCATTGATCCGCATACCAATGAAGGTTTTTGGAATAAAAAATAGCTAATACATTTACCTGAATCTGCATGCTAATACATTGTTTTTTGGGTATTTTTTTTCTGAAAATGCAAATAGGGAGAGTCTGGTTCTGAACAGAAAGTAAAAAATTCCAATAGTGTTGCACATCCCTGTATATTTGTTTCAAGTTGCTGTACATTTGCGAACCAACCAAAATATATTTTCATAATCACAATTCACAGTAAGCATTTCTGACGGAACTTCTTCACTAATTAGTGGTCAATTTCCAACACGTTCAATTCTAAAGCAAGTGCTAACAGCGTTACAATTCGGCAGGCACTGTAGTGGCTCGATTAAGCCTCCAACCTTGAAAAATTAAAACTAGCCAAAAAGCAAGACTTTTTCTTACCGGGGTGTGACCAAGAGTCTTTTCTATTCCCTCTGAAACGTACACAACTTTTCCAGATGCCGATAGAACTAACAAAAAACCCTCAACAGCCTGAAAGAAAATTAATACGTACAGATCGGTATAACTTTCTAATAAAATGCTCAAGATGGTCAAAATTACAAGACAGTTTGCTTTACCTCTAATAGCAAGCCTCCTAAATTATCAGCTTGCAAGAATACAGGTTTCCATTCCTGTTTTTCCATTCTGTCACTTAGCAGCAAGTCTGAAATAAAATACAATTAACGTAAAATATCTGTGCTAACTGTTGGCAGTTTAGGTGGCAGCTCTGCTGTAGGGCTCTGAAATTGTTTACGCATAACAATTGTTATCCTCCAGGCGCAGAAACAGTCATGCAATTTGGTCGTATTAGTAGTTCAGAACAAAAAAAAATTAAAATTGCTTCAATACACAAACAAAATCGTTACAATCATACCAAAGTAAAGAAAAGAAAAAAAGGGAATTATGCCGGCCTCCAGCCAGGACAACTAAAAATTGTTTCTATTGCTAGGAAAATACATTTCCTGTTAATTTTTGCATCTATGCTCCGCTTGATGCTTTCTTACTGTTGCGAGGTAGCGCTCCCTCCCGCGCTGCCACCTTGCTGGGGCTGTTGTCCTTGATGAGCGAGCCCCGTTGAGAGAGTTGGTCGTGAGGCAGCAGGGCAAGAGGACGCGTCGCTCGCGCTGTCTCCCGTCAGCCAGCTTAATAGCGTTTGTATTTTGATGCCAACGTGTAATAAACCGAGTGGTTTTGAAGAGAAGAGTCTCCGACTGAGCGAATCCCAAGTCGGGGGGTTAATCCCGACATGTGTCGCCCGAACCTTGGACTCTTTGTGGGAAATTTGGTTTGAATATTTTCTTTTGCTGTTTATTACATCGTTTATTTAAGGAGCATCTTAGCCTAGTTTTGAAGAAATTTTTAATACATTTTTTTGAGATTTTGGGCGAAAAAATAGATAATTTTATACCCATTGCAGTGTGATGAACCATGTGCTTGTTTCGGCAAGAATTTACTGTGGAGCCTTCTGTGTATCTTTAGGATTTCTTTATAAGCTGTGCAGGTTTGCCCAGTTTTTTGACTGTTTTCTACGGTTTTTTTTTTTAATGAAAATTTATGTAATTAAGCCATTTTTGTGGCTTGGTTAGCCTACCTATAAGCTTACTTGTTTTGGGGTCTTGGGGTTTTTTTTTTTTTGCAAGAATTTGTTTGAATGGTTTCTTTAGCAGTTTATTTTAATGTTTGTATACAGGACAACTTTTCCCAGTTTTTTTTTTGACTTTTTGGGACACTATTTTGGAAATTAGGCAATTTTATGTGTTTTCTCAGTTATGTTCTAAAGCCAAGCTGTGGGACAGATTTGTTGTCATTAATCTGAATTATCGGTTTGGGATGAACAGTTTTCTTGTTTTGGTTAGGAGGATTTCAGTAATGTGTCTGCAATTTGTAACGATTTTTGAATTTTTGGCCGAATTTAAATTAATTTTTAGGATTTGAGTTTGAACTACAGTGGTGTCATGTTTCTGTATTTAAAGCAAGATGTGTTCTCCAAGTTTTGGTACAATTTTAGAATTTTAGTTGGATTGATAATTAGTCTTGCACGCTTGTTTGTATGGAATGGAATGCTGTCTGTGTGGTAAGACGAGTCTAGACGGTTGTGATGGTCAAGGCCTTTGATGGATTCTTGTAGGCTCGGTTAAATTCAAACAATAAGTGCGAATCCCCGCTTCAGCCTGAGTGAATGTCCATGTAGCTCACCAGACTGGATTAGTAGAAACCGACATTTTTGTTAAGGTTGTGAGACTAGGCTTGAAGTTTTAACATTCATATGTTTTGATAAGTTTACTGCTGATTTACAGCCAAGCGCCTATTTTAGAGTGAGGCATCGAAGCGTATGTGTGTTTTTTATGTAAATTTTGTTGAGTTCGACCGAGTAGCCTACAGAAAAGTGTGGGGTTACGTTCCTGATTTTGCCGCATTTTTGTTAGACTAAAGGTTTGTCATAATGTGGTCGGTTAAAGGCAGGATAAGGCCTGCGTAGGTTACCACCGTGCTTAGGGACCGGTGCACCAAGCAACGGGATACATGTAGACCATCACCGAACCCCTTGTATCCATATTACATTTGATTTTATGTAACTCGTAGGAGTGAGGTGAGAAGTTTTGGGATTATTGTATGACAAACTTGGTTTTGATTGTAATGTGTTGTTGTCATTATGCTTGTTCGGATGGGCCAAAAAACTACGGCGGTAGCCTGTCTTATATGGACCATGGCTGAGGTAGCTACGTTGGGTCGTCTTGCCTCACTTGCATGTTAACACCGTTTGGGTATCACACAATTGCAAGTCTTTGTCTTGATGTGTTGCACCACAAGTGTGAGGTGAAGGTTTTTCCATCGGGATGATATTGTTTGAACATTTTGATTCCAGCACGCATTTCGTGAGAGCAGGTCACCAAAGACACGGAATGATCACGTCCATCTTGAATTTTTTAGTTTTTTTTGGGGTCGGGACAAGCTGTCGGAGACCAGCTGTTTGAGTGAGCCCATGATGGCTTGAAAAATTTGTCATAACGTGAGAGTTAGTCTGGAATTGAGACGAGAAAAACAACGTCCTTCTTGATCCTCAAGGGAAGACACGCTGTCTAAGACTAGTTGTCTGGGTGAGATCAGTTGGCTTGCAACTTCAGTCATTTCGTGAGTTTTTAGTCACGAATGGGACGGCCAACGACGTCTTCTTGGTGCTTAGGTGAAAACCAGCTGCCCGAGACTAGCTGTGTGAAAGACCTCTTGATGGCTTGATACTTCACTCATTACGTGAATATTACTCATGAATGAGGCGAAACGACGACGTCTGTCTTGACTTTCTGGCCAACTGAACTGAATGTAACTTAATAAGGGCGGCCCCCCCCCCCCCCCCAGCCAGTGGCGGCATTGGTCGGGAGAAGAGTCTTGTGGCGTGGTTTCAAATTCCCTTGTGTCAAACGTGGCATCCTATTGCTCCGTGTGAAACGAGCTGCAGAAATCTTGGTTTAAAGAGTTTCGCTCAAATGTGGTTTCAGCATGTTTCGTCTGGGATGAGCTGCTGCCCTCGTGGTGAGGAGAACTCCGGTCAACGCGTCATAGCGATGCCACATATGTGACGAGCTGCTGAGGAGTGGTTGTAAAGGGCTTCACTCATTGCGTGTCAGCAACATGCCACGCATGAGTTACTCAAAACGTGGCGTCCATACGTCTAGGGTGAGTTTCAGGTTTTAGGATTGAAGAGCTTCAATCAGAACGTGGTGTCCCGTGCTTTGTTTGGTCAGGAGCTCAAATACGTGGTTTTTTTTTAAGTCACGTGTGAGACGTGCAGGTATCTTGGCGGTCTTCTGGTTTGAGTTTTCGCTCGATGCAACGTAAAACTTCATGGTGTTGAGGGCTTCACTCAAAACGTGGATTTAAGCCCCGTGTGAGACGGGTCGATGTGTTTGCGGTCTTGTTGACTGAAGTCTTTGCTCGATTATGTGATTGAGTCACGATCGAGGCAAGCTGCCACATAAAGCCTCTTGGTCTTGAGAGCTTCACTCAAAACGTAAGTTCTATCCACGTTGGAGAAGATCAGATGTGTTGGCGTTCATGTGGAGTTGATTCTTGATTTGATTATGTACTCGATTCTCAATCGAGTCCAGCTACAACATGAAACCTCTTGGTTTGGAGAGGTTCACTCAAAAAAACGAGGATTCTTGCCACGCTAGAGACGAGCAGATGTCTTGACTGTCTTGTTGTTTTGATTCTTATTTTGATTATGTGATGGAGTCACAATCGCGACAAGCTGTAACCTGAGACCTCTTGGTGTTGAGGGCTTCACTGCAAAGGTGTGTCAACCACGTAAGACCTGCAGATGTGTTGACGGTTTTGTTGACTTGAGTCTTGACTTGATTATGTGACAAGAATCACAATCGAGACATGGTGCAACGTGGGACTTCTTGGTCTTGAGAGCTTCACTCCAAACGTGGGTTTTAACACCTAAGGGACGAGCAGATGTGTCATCGGTCGTGTTGACTTGAGTCTTAACTTGATTATCTTATGTTGTTGGGGCATGTGTGCTTTATTGTTGGTTCCAGTTCCTGTCAGTGGAGGAGTCATGCCGTGTTGCGATTGGTGCAGGTGATCTTGCTTGACTTCAATCGGTGTCCAGTTGGCCAATGAAGTGTTTTCTCGTCTCCCGTTTCAGGGAAGGAGAATCGTTTCTTTGGTTTTCTATTTCTTTGGTGTGGTGTTGCCACCGGTTTATGGTTTCTCGGTGTCCCATGTCGGTCAATAGGTGACGTCATGACTTCAGCTGATGGACAAGATGGCTGATTAGAAGGCCAAATCCAGGTTAGATTTGTGGTTTCCCCATCTCAAAGATACAAATTGGGTTGGGTAATTCCCGTAGGACGATCCCCTTCCAATGTACAGTGAGAGGGTCCTACCTTGAGAGTGTGGACGTGATGGGTGTTGATGGGAGGTTTCAAACGGGTTGTGATTTGCGGTTCCTCGTCTCAAAAGTCCTATAGGGTTGGGCAATTCCAGTAGGACATTCCCTTACCCATGTACGGGTGAGACATCCAATCTGGAGGGCTTGACAGTTGACTGGTGCGTCAAATTGTAGTGGCTTGTGGTTGCCCATCTCTGGAGTACTGATTGGGTTCGGCAATTCCCGTAGGACAATCCCTTTCCAATGTAGAGTGAGAGGGTCCCATCTTGAGGGTTGCAGCCTGTTGTAGGTTCTTGAATCCAAGCTGAAGCTGTTGTCAGCATTCCGGCGCTCAAGTCTGTGCGTTATGGGATCTGTAGCTAGAGGGTGCTAAGAAGTTCGGGTGCAAATGCGAATGCCATCCATTATACGCTGATGAATGTCAGTCTGTAGCGTTGAGGAACGGAAATGAGAGTCAGGGCGCTTCGGTCGGTAGCTTGATCGGGAGCCGGAAGCGGTAGGTCGTCATACTTCAGTGGCGAGGAAACGGAAGTGAGGAAGGCGTCAGGAAGTTCGAGAATGCGAATGCATTGTGCACTGCATTCACGTTGTCGCTGTTGCGTTGAGGGCACTTCAGTCGGTAGCTTGATCGGGAGCCGGAAGCTGTAGGCCGTCATCCTTCTGTGGCGAGGAAACGGAAGTGAGGAGGGCGTCCGGAAATTCAGGAATGCGACTGATAATGCATTGTGCACCGCGTTCACGTTGTCGCTGTTGAGTTCAAGGCGCTTCGGTAGGTAGCATGATCGGGAGCCGGAAGCGGAACAATGAAGCTCACAGGTGCCGTCGTAAGCCTAACGATCGGCGGGAGAACGTAGAAACGACCACGGCAGGCTTCGGACGAATGCAAAATGAATAGAGGTGTCGGTGAAAATAAATAATCCCAAGGTAAGACGACCCCTGTTGCACCAGGTCGGCTTGAGAACAGTAGATGGAGCCGCTCTTGAGCGAGCTGTATTTATAAGGAGGCCGCGCATGCCTGGTGAGGGTTTTTGAGCTGGACGGATCGACACAGAAGAAATGCTCAACGTAAGAAAGCATCAAGCGGAGCATAGATGCAAAAATTAACAGGTTATGTTATTTTCCAGCAATAGAAAGAATTTTGACTAAAAGCAAAGCATTTGTAAACACTATTTCTTAAACATGCGGTAAGTAAATTTAAATTAAGACCCTCCCAAAATAATTTTTTTTAAATGAGCTCCTGTACTATTTTTTCAACATCAAATTTTTATTGAAAATACAGTAGCGGTTTTTACTCTGAAAGTTCATTATCCCCGTGTGAGAAACTGCTGCGACGTGCGACGTACGTCGCAAATAATAATCGTGGGTAATTTTTTTTTACCGTACGACGCACTTTTTTAGATATATGCAGAAACAACGATAATTTTGCTAATATTGACCGATTTTGACGTTCAAATACATAATTTTATCCCTTTTTTCGCCAGCTTTCCAATGGTGCAAACCACAAGTCACTAGCTCCACCCGTTCTGAAGTTACATGTTAAAAAAAAAACATTTAACTTACATTGTTACACAAACGTGGCTTGCAATATACCCTGTGTTCGTAAAGTTTCTTATTTTCACTATGCCAGTTTTAGCATCTGAAGCAATACATGAAACATGGGGTCTGTAATTTGTAATATTTGTATGAAAGGACTTGGGGGGGAAGAGAAGGAGTTTGCCTGATGGTACTTTGAAAGTGTGGGAACGTCTGATATGGGAGTTTTTGTGAAACAGTTGTAGTTGCCATGTACGGTACTTATTTCTATAAGCATTTAAAAAATGTTACTGGGGATAAAGTAATGGGGGAAAAAAGTTATAGAAAGGTTTTTAATGATTTTGATGCTTTGCCATGCTTAAAAAACGTTAAAAATTGTCACTTCAAAGGGCTTGTTTGATTGTTTCCTTCAAAAATTCCAACAACGGAAAAATTAACCCTGCCGAAAAATGTTTAGGTTACAAAGCTGCATTGCAGAAAGCTGTGGAACATTATAACACTGGGGTTCATTTTAGTAATTAGAAAGTTCAGGAAACACAAACGCACAATTTCAGAACTTGAATACTGGTAAAGTATTCAAGTTCTGAAATTGTGTGCTTTTGTTTCCTGAACTTCCGACCTCTTAAATAAATAATATTTGTAAATACTTCATGATTAATTATGCCTGCATATTTCTTTCAAGCTTGGTCTGTTCCCTGAAGACACTCAATACACCGGTAACTCTGACATTCAATGCACCGGTAACTCTGATATTCAATACACCGGTAACTCTGACATTCAATACACCGGTAACTCTGACATTCAACACATCGGCAACTCTGACATTCAACACACCGGCAACTCTGGCATTCAATACACCGGTAACTCTGACATTTAATACAGCGGTAACTCTGACATTAAATACACCGGTAACTCTGACATTCAATACAGCGGTAACTCTGACATTCAATACACAGGTAAATCGGACATTCAATACACCGGTAACTCGGACATTCAATACACCGGTAACTCTTTTGCATCATCAAGAGAACTTTGGAAGACCTTGGTTGGTTGTGGGATTAGATTTGGCATCCACTTGGCTGGTAGCAGACCGACCACCCCCTGATCCCTCAACTTCAGTTGCCCCGATTGTTCGGGTTTGAGGTGCATGACGTGACGTTGGTTCAACATATAAGGTAATGTACCAATTCCGTTTTTGTGCGTGTGCGATTGTATTCTTACTCGAACTATAGCTCAATCAATACTAAACCAATTATTCAAATCTTTTTAAGGCACCTTAATTTATACAAGATCTGTATAATATTTCCCGTATAAAGATTTTTTTTTTTAGTTTCTTCAAAAGATTTGGGGGTGGTTGTACATTTCGGATTCACCGAGATACACATTTTGCTCGTTTATAAATCAACAATCTAATAAAACTTATCACATTAATGTTCCATGATGGGCATATAGTCAATTCATTTAACTAATTTTAGCCCAGCCAAATTTATGCAGGCCTGCTCTACTTAGCCTACACATTGAGATAATACTCTGCTTACATCCTGTCGCATAGAAGTCATAGTGTTTCTTTTTCTTTTCTTTTTAGGAAACAAAGGAATAAAGAAAAAATTTACAAATTGTGATTAGTCAACTCACTCTTATTTTTTTTGCAGTCAATTTTAAATCGTGGATGTGGACCTTAGTCATGTAATTTACGCATTGGAGAGCTATCTTGGCTACTACATATTGTCGAGTCCCTTATTGTAGCACCCATTTGAGTTTTTAATGTGGATTTGTATGCCTTTATTTCAACTATAATGAATGAGCTAGTTGAGGTAGGGGCAAAACAGCCGTAATAAGCCACGTTTGGAGCATCTCGCAGCACATGTTGTCCAGCCCCTATGTGGGAAATGTACGGTTTGTAACGTGGGTTTAACCGCACTATAAAATGAAGGGTGGCAGCAACTTCTTTGCTGCCTGCCTTGGAAACTAACGTAGCCTACATTATTTGTGAGGTTTGCTCTACCTCCTCCGCCTTGCTACCTGGGCTCTTAACTGAAACGGACTGCACAACAAAGAGTATGAAAAGATGTAATCGTCGAAGCGTATTTGTCCAACCTGTAAACAACCACAAGAAAACGAAAATCCACAACCATTTGGCCTGACAAAAAACACCCAGGAATGAAAATTTACTACTGTACAGAAAAATAAGGCGATGAAGACTTAACACACACAGTGATCAGTCAACTCACTCTTATTTTAACACAGACTTAATGTGTGTCGATGAACACATTTTTAAATCACCGTTTTTGTGTCCATAAAAAATTGTTAAACTATATTTTTGATGCTCATCCAAAACAAAAGGTCTTTATTCTCACTTTACTTACTTTGGTAGATCCTGAGGTAGGCAGCACTCAACCTTAGTACGCTAGTCTTGTCGATCCGCTTAGAAGCAGTGGAAACCATGGGAACGATTGTTGCCAGCTCCGAAATGTGCATATTCAGTTTGTCTCGGCGCATTTTCTCGGCCAAGTTCCTCATTTGTCTAGTGGAACTACAAAAGATACAATAAGTAAAAATCAAATGAGGAAAACTGTCAATGCTGAACTAACACCTGCAGACATGGAACCATCACTATTTTATTGAATGACACACTTTAAGTTACAACATTATATGCTGCTGAACAACATTATTGTACTAAACTGCATACCTAAAAACTATTCTATAACAATTATTATTATGCAGTTGTATTATTAACTATTACAGGCTAAAACTAAAGACAGTCCTAGTCCTTTAGTTTTCAGTTTATATAAAAACTGTCCATATCCAAAATAAAACTTTATTACTTGGGTTTTAAGAAATTAGGTACTTTTTGTGCAGCCTTTGCTGAAAATGAACTCACATTAATGCATGACAAGCCTAGTCAATGAAACTTGAAAGCAGCAAGGATGTACGTTAGCAGGCAGAGACATGGTTCAGTACTCATCTAGTCACCCCCCCCCCCCCCCCAAAAAAAAAACTTTTATTCGGAGACATCTTTGCACTTTTGCATTAAGATAAAATTTGGGTCTACTGACAGTGCATAATTTTGGAAAGTGGGCTTATACTAATCACTTTGTGAACTGCGAAGGAAACATTTTTCAGCTTTTACTGGAAAATGGAAAGGGAATCCAAACTTAAACACAAAACTGGAGTAGAAACCAGGTTGGAACTTGTAAATGCTGACCGACCCGTACAGTTTGTCCATACATGAAATTATTTCTTTCCTAATTACAAAGATGTGAAGCTGTGGCGTATCCTTCATTGGTCATCAGTGGTCTTCGACTGCTAATTCAAACATGTGACACACATGTTTTACAGTGTAGTTTTGAAGTCTTTTCGTTGTATGCCAATTTCAGATTCATTTCCCAAAACAACGATTACAACCAGTATTGTGACTCACCAATAACTACGCACCACCAAGAGTTCTAGGTCTTCAAAATTTGCAAATTTTCGATAGTTTTTACAACTATCTTCATCAGGCATGAACTGTCTTCCTACCCACCAACGATCACAATTTGAATTTGAATTTCATGCCACACTACTAGTCTCCCAGTCGGCCTTGAGATGTCATTCACCCTGGCCGCTGCTGTAGTCGTTCTCACCCGGACAGAAGAAGTGCAGTGGCAGTGCACAAAATTAAGACCAACTATGACATCGACTGGGAAGGAACCCAAGTAAGGTTGAAATCGAACTCTTTCAAGGAGGCACACCTCCGTGCCTTGGAAGCGATCGCAATTCAAAATTGCCAAGAAGAAGCTGTGGGACTTTTAAACATCCAAGACCCAGCATATAAACAAATAACAAAAATTTTAACACCTGAACTGAATGACAAGCTAAAGACGGAGTGGAAAAAATTTCTCCCTACAGCAGCACTTGACGAGTCAAGTCCTACGAGTGAGAACGACTACAGCAGCGGCCAGGATGAATAACATCTCAAGGCCGACTGGGAGACTAGTAGTGTGGCACGAAATTCAAATTGTGATCGTTGGTGGGTAGAAAGAAAGTTCATGCCTGATGAAGCTAGTTGTAAAAACTATCGAAAATTTGCAAGTTTGGAAGGCCTAGAACTCTTTTGGTGGTGCGTAGTTATTTGTGAGTCACTATGATGAGCAGCCAAAGAAAACAAACCGTAGCGACAGTCGAGGTTTCGACCAGGACATCGGTATTTAGTACAACCAGTATTGTGTTCATGGTGTATTATTATTTTTGATAACGAAGACCTTAGCCCAATTTTATTGATTTACAATTTTTTTCCTTCACAAATTTCTTGGCGTCTTAAGTCATCAGAAGCAGACTGCTTGTGTAGAAGCAACGGCTTCATTTTGAACATTAGACGTTTTGAAGGAAAAAGAAGTCTAATAAACGGAGGGGCACCGCCTTGGATTAGAACCGGGAAACCACCAAAGCCAAGATAATATCCAAAATACATCCCCTAGTCACTGGTAATCTTTCACACTTCCCTGGTCGACACAGACTGGCAGAGACTTTGCCAGGATCAACTTTCCAGTCATTGACCAGGCAAGTAGGCCGAGCACTGCCACCACTCAGCCACAGTGGCTGGAAACCTAAATCGACAAATAAGGCACAGAATGCATAAGGAAAAAGTGAAATGAACTGAACAATGAGTTCCAAAGTTATCGTACAGACAGAAACACAGACAAACAGCAGGGATGAGTTTATTTTCTCTGCTTCGAACCACGCGTTACTGACAAAATTTGTGATAGGTATCTGATGCCTAAACAAAATAACTAAAAATGCACTGAACAATTTACAGTTAAGTTAGAGGGTGCAACTTAACGGTCAGAAAAAGACAAAACTAAAATACACACTTCACACAGAAAGTCACTTTCAGTTTGATCACAGTAACAATTTAATCGAACAAGAATTCTACTTGGGTTCACTGATACATTATCCAGTACATCACATCATGGAACGTGGAGGGAAAGAAACTCCCTTTACCCTCCTTTCGTGTTTGACCAAACTTGGTCAAACAAGTGACTCTTGAGTGAGGTCATCACTAATGCATGGGGCGGATGTTGAGATTCAAAAATTCGTGTGCTGCCACTCTGCCGTGCTGCTGAATTCCAGTAAGAATTGATGGGTTTCAGGAGTTATTTAGACTGTTGTATTTATTTGATTGTTAGGGTTATTTGCTGGTAACTGAATAACTGATGGGTAAAAAAGCAACAGTATTAAAAATGTTAAAAAAGAAGATTTTTTGTGCATGTTTTATCTTAAAAGTACCCTTTGTTCTTAAAAGGGTTTATTTAAATACTACACTCTGCATAACTTCTAATACAATTATTTACAGCGTATAAGTTCTCTGCAGAATTATATATAATGTAAGCCAAACTTTTAACTCGGAAATTATCATACACAAATTTAGGGTGTAAGGTGTGCATTTATATTAAAATGTAGCCTATGTGATCTTACTTTGGAAAAAAAAAATTGTGTGCCGAACATTTTTTTATAACCAATGACTAATTAGACAAAATAGAGTTTTGGGGAGATAGAAAGAAAACAACTTTGCTGGATACAATTTGGTTTTTGCGAAAGATGAGACGGCTATTCTTTCCAACAAACCTATAGAAATTATTTACCTATAGAGAGAACCGTACTACGCCCGTTAAAATATGAAGTGACAATGTCATACTAGTAAAATGTATACCATAGTAGTTTTTTTATTTAACGAACTCCTACAAAGCTTCCACATTAACGTAATTATTATTAGGATTATGTGACATTAATTTTGACTGTATTCTTTCCAACAAACACTATTTAAACTTACCCTAGCATTTTATCCCACAGAATACTAATCAAAATCCAGAAAAAACTAAATCAAACAATCAATCGATACCAGTGGTTAGCATTGTCCCCAAATCAACAGAACGCGGTTCAAATTGCATCACTGACTCCTGTTATGGATGGAATTTACATGGGAATCAATGATGAAAACATGCAGAAATGTTCGACTACAACGCAATATTACAAGTTCTCAATTAATGGTAAATCAATATAATTTTTTTAGCTCAAACTAAAGGTGGGGATGTGTATTTGCTTATGTAATGCTGCAACAAATTATTTACTCCAGTATGTCTACTTAAAATGATCTTTACGCACAAATTCTTATTAAATAAGCCTTGCTGTAAAAAAATACATCCCCGCCTTTCCAAACACCCAATATATCCATTATAACTGTACCGTCGGTGGATGGGTAAGTCAATTAATCTGAACCTGGGACAACGATGCCCTACATAGCGACCACACCACTTCTGTAAAAACAATAAACTTTCGGGGGTGGGAAGACTATGTCAAGAATCACCAGCAGTATTGTCTAGATTTTATCACTGAATATCGGAAGGGGGGAGAGAGAGAGTGTTAATCTGTTTTTATTCCTCAATGCTCCATAATTCTCTCCTCTTGTCAATTATTGAAGTCAGTGACCTTCGATACGAAAAAATCTAAATTAAAAAAAAAAATGACATCACAACGGAGCCAGAGGTTTTTTTTTTTTAGCATACGTGGATGAGAATGCTCTTCTAGAAAAAGTTTGAAAACATCAGCAGGCGGACTATTTTTAACGTTAACCCGGAAAGGAAAGTGAGGGGGCGGGGTTAGAAAGCAGGAGGTGAATATTCTAACGAGGATTTTAAGCTTAGGACATCTAAATTTGCCAAAACGAAGAATTTTCGTCTCTGACTGGGGACTACTTAAAGGGCTTAAAGGTTGACACCATTTATAGGCAAAATTCAACATTTAAAAACGTACTTAATAAAGTTTAATATTTAAAAATTTAGTGTTAATCGCAGAGTATCCTCGCAATTCTCGTGGTTAAGGACTGGGGGAGGAAGAGGGCACTTGGCACTTAATACAGGGTTCATACTCATATATGAAAATGAATATCCCTGACTATCCCTGACTTATTTCTTCAAATATCCCTGACCATTTAAAAAATTTTTTCAATAAAACAGTCAACTGCTGACTCTGCAGGCCTGGCATTATAACTCTACCTGGATGGCAGCTGAAAATTTGTGCATTTTTTTTTTTAATGGACAAGAAGGTAGTAAGTCGCAAAGCGAGTGGAACTTACGAGCCCACGAGTCATACTAAGAACGAAATTCTAAAAACGAAAAAAAACGGTTGATGAAAAATGATTCTAAAAAAAAACCAATTCATTCTAAAAACGAATATCCCTGACTATCACTGACTTTTCACCAATTTTTCATTTTTTCCATGACTTTCCCTGGCCGTATTTGATATCCCTGACTATCCCCGATTTCCAGGTCGGTATGAACCCTGTAATACCGGAAAATGTAAAAATTACCTTGGGCAGCCACCGATTCTGTCTGCAGCTAACATGCTTAATTGTCCTGTTACTTTTGTTGACCAAACCACTTGGAGCAAACTAATGCTCGCAAGATACATCAATTCATCTTGAACCTTACGGATGGCTTTTAGAAGCAGAATGATTCACGAAAGGGAAGAACAAACCCGGGGATTCAAAATAGGGAAACCTACGATTATGTTAGAGTCAAAAAGATAATATGTCCACAAGTCAAAATGTCGTAGCAAAACGGTGACGAGAAGCAAAGACAAATCTTCGATAATCGCCCACTAAATGTTAACACCTGCAGCCGCTAACGCACCTCAGAGGCAAAATCGTAAATTCATAGGGCTAAGTTGTTTCACGTTACGTCCGTTATACTTCATGCAATATTAAACTATTAAGTGAAAGTGGAAGAAATAAAAAAAAAAAAAAAAAAACGGAAGAAACCAATGTGTAAATAGGTAACGTAACGTGTATCATCTTGATATTCAGTAAGGTGCCTATTGTAAAGCGGAATCGCCATGTACCGGTCATTTAGTAAGAATCGCCAAGTCAAAGCGATGAAACACAAAAGGTTCCATCGCGTTTTAATATTGTGTTGCATTCTAATCTAGAGACACATTAGTGTGTAACCGCCTTAGCGGAAGGGCGGTCACTACAGTGTCCGCTGCCTATCTTCAGTTCGCCACAGAACGAAGACAGCTAATCGATTGTACGTTTTTGGTAGCAGAGTGCCTTGCTGATATCCAAGATGGTTAAAAAAAAAACCAATGGCGGCCGTCGACTAAAGCCGCCCCCTCTAGGAAGACTTATCCGCTCATAAAATACCTGCAGGACTCAAGATACGCCGCGCACACAATAACAGATTGACTTTTAACTATAATTCGCTTAACCCGATTTCCGCCAACTGGTGTAAATTCCCCATGCGGTAGAAATCTTTGCAAATCGTTGGAATCAGGTGTGTTGGGTCCATTAACGAAGAAAAACTTAATATTAAAGTGTGGGAACGTGTCTCTTTTGAAGAAAAAGAGCCCACAATAAAGTTGATTGGTGTTACTGGCTAGCTACTAGGCTACCAAGGACAGGGCTCCGATGTTATTTCTCGTAGGGTGTAAAGACACATCTACAGCTTTTTAGGGAACGTTCACATATCTAAATTTCGGCACACAGGTGAAAGAGTGGTACGGAGAAGTGCCTTTTTCTAAAATGGGGGCTGCTGTAGGTTTGCCGCGCTCCCAGCTGAAGCCATGGTGCCAGAATGAGAGAGGGACAATTTTGCTAGGCAGTTCCAATCGGAAATTCCTAAGTTCTTTTACATGCCACAATCAACATGAGCACGAGGCATCACAGGGCCCTTCTCTTCCCAAAAATACCAGGGGTGGTTGAGGTCAGGATCGAACCAGGGACCTCCAGCACATGAAATGGTCGTGCTAACCATTAGGCTACCTTGCCCCATAAAATATGGGGGGCTGAAGCTAGAAGCACGTGGCCCTGAAGTGGCACGCTAATGTTTTAAGCATTGTTTCTATTGTCATCCAACAGTCTGTTATTACATGCTTAAGTGTTATAAGCGCATTAATTCAGTACTTAATTGTCATCATATCAAAAACCAGAAATGGTAAAAGGGGCCACCAAGTTCCGATTGGTTCGGCCCTTCAAAGGAGTGATATCAACACACCAAAACATTCGC